>PVKM010028032.1:0-18500 GCA_004027735.1 Carollia perspicillata
GTCCCCCGGACCGAGAAGACAATCGAGCATCATCAGAAAGAAGGCATCCGAGTGCTCTGGTGCAGACCCACTATGGAGCCGACTGAAAATGGTGCCCAGAGAGGCAACATTGTAGAGGGAGAAGGCCATGCCATAAAGTGGCACCAGTGTAGACAAGGCCACCATGTTCTCAGGAGGCTGTGACTCTTTTTTCTAGGACTTCCCAAGGCCTCAAAGCTCGGCACCCTTGACTCAGAGCATCCAACAGGTGATCTGACCCTGAAGACTGCAAGGGGCAGGCAAGAGAGCCCACTGCTGCCCAAGGGAGCATCTAACTGGGACTCTGCCTCTGTTCTGATGGGCAGAGGAGGATGAATTAGCTTCAAGATTGAACCCGGAATAATTGTATTAATGAACCTGCCAGAGTTACTTCCATTTTGTCCAGCTGTACACAATTATTTCTGTGTTATCAGAGTTGATACTAAATTCTTCTCACTAGCTTCTCTTGCTTAAGGCCAAAAAAATCACCTCACCTAGGAGCACCGGGGATTGCTCACCTTCCTACTAGTTAGGACAACTGGACATGAACCCAGCTGACCTAGAAATAAAAAGTAGTGGAACCAGGAAACACCACTCAGAACCAGCCCCTCCCTGACACACCTCAGTGAAGTGGCAGACGTCAGAGGGGCCAGATCTCATGTCCTCATGGCTGGGCAATTACGCACAGACCTGGCTATACCAACCACGCCTGTGAAGCCTGGGCTTACAAGCTGCTTTTCTATCTGCGCACTTATAGATAATACCCAAAGGCGCTGAGACAAATAGCTCCTTTAGGCACATTCAACCGATGAAAAAAGCCTACCCAGGTAGTCATTCCCCTCGAAGAGAAGCGGGCGATGTTATCCTCAAAGTCAATGCCGCCTACTCCAATCACATCCATTTGATCAGCAGGGTTATTCAGAGTGCTAAATTGAGGAACAAAAACAAGGAAAAAGAAGTAATTTTAAATGAATATTTCAAGTAAGGGCAAATACTCCCCCCAAATCTAAGACTGTATTAGGTTCTTCTGTGACAAGATGTGCGGCTGAGGTGGACGACAGCACGTCCAGCTGTCCTGTGGAGGCCATGCTCCCTGCCACCCTCCCACTGGCTCCGATCATTTCCTCACACCTGAATGCCCGTTTGTACCTCCCCTGCCCGTCTACTTACCATGCTTCCGCCCAACACTTACCTTTTCCCTCACTATCTCCAGGCCTGAAGTAACCCCCTTCTCTAACCTCACAAGACTTAACACTATGACAATTTACCACCTACTGATACATTCTCACATCACTTTCAAATTGCTCCAAGTGTATTCATCTTGCCCCCCCTGAATGAAAGGAACTGTAGTCTCATGTCTGCATCTGCTACAGTCAGGAAGTTAGTTTCCAGCCATTCGGTTGCCGGGTGCCCCACCTTCCTCACGGGGCCTGTGGCAACGACTGTCATTACTCCGTCATCCTGAGCTCCTCAAAGAAAAAAAACACGAAATTCTCCTCAATATCTCATGTGTACTAGATCTGCAAAGAAATTACGGTGAACTCTAAAATGACAAAAATGTTTAAACTATAAAATCAAGATACAAATCTAGATGCAGCTAAACTATATTAAAGTACAAAACAACCAGGTTCAAAACTGTGTTTCTCAGCTTTATCTATTCCATATGGCTCTGCTACCAAAAAAAAAAAAATGAACTCTGGCAATTCAATAACCAAAACTGATTCCACGTGGCTTAACCAGTATTAGTAGCCACATTCTAGAGCATGTGCATTTAACCAGCTGTTTTTAAACCACAGTGAGTCAACCCTGACACTGCCTTCTTGGCCCGCTGGCCACTGACATGTTACCAGGTGGTTGTTCAGAGGAACTAACAGTAAGAGTTTACTGGCTGATGCTAAACATTTCTGAATTTCTATGAAATCAAGGAGCAGAGCTTAGAATAGAAGTCACTGACAAAACCTCCCATCGCAGTTAACACAAAAAGCCACTGCCTTCCCACCTTCCCTGTGTCTGTCAATCCCGGTAATAGTGTGCTTTAAACCCTGAAAATGTAAGGGAAGGCATCAAGAAATCTAGTCAGTGCTGAAAGTCGGGGAGCTGCAGCTGCAGACCTGCTGCACCATTCAGTCTAAGTGTCAAGGATGCAGGACCCAGAGAGAGCTCAGAGCAAGGGGTACCTGGGGAGACGAGCATTATTTCCAGACTAGTCAGTCCAGACTAGTCGGCTCAATGCCTGCAATGAGTGACTCGGCAATTTGGTACACTACTGTCATTGAACCAGCCCTACCCGAGGCCCCAACAGTAAGCCAGCAGTGCACAAGCTGTGCCGTTCTGATTACATGCCATTCCCAGCACTACAAAGCAGCTGGCGACGCCAGCCTCTGTGCAGCTCTGAGAAGATACAATGCATCTGACACAGGGCCCACCTCTCCAGGGTAGCTCCTCTCATACACTGGAACGAGCAACTCTTCGTTTAGAAGCCACTGAGTGTAACTGCCCAGAGAAGTCACAGGATTTCAGAAGAGCAAGTGTGTGGCCAGTCAGAATGGCATGTGGAAGAACTGGGAGTCCAGAGGTGTGAACAGAAGGCAAGCCAGGAGGGCCGGCAACAGGGACAGGCGATGAAGACTGGGATAAATGTGGTCTCCCACAGGGAGACCCAGGGGGAGACCAGACCAGAGGAAGATGTACGTGCAGTGGGGAAAAATAAAGCTGAGCCAACACCACATGGCCCATAGATCCTAGGTATTTACTATCTGATCCTTTAGAAAAAAAGTCTGCTAACTTCATGCTGGAATACTGAGGACCTTGAAAATCAAGATGAAAAATTTGATTTAATTTGGCAATAATCCACTGCAGAAGCTGGAATAAGAAAACTGCTAGAACATGTGTTTTAACAGCAGAAATACACGCAAAAAAGGAAGAACAAAACAGCCAACACTTACAGAGGCTCCGTATTCACAGTGCTTTCCCTCCACTGTCTGATTTCGTTCTCAAAATGGGCAACCCACCAGGGGCAGGTCGCACACCTGCCTATGACAGGCAAGGAGTCTGAGGCTCGAAGAGTAAAGGCCCCACAGCCCAAAAGGGGCAAGTGGGACTGGGCTGGCTCTACGCCTGAGCGTTTCCCACAACCCCATGTCACCCATGCGGGAAGAGATGGGGTGGGAAAAGACCGAAGGCAGAAGGACAGGCTAGGAAACCACCTGATAACCTGGTGACTCTGAACTGATGAGGGCTGGTCTTCATTAGAAATGGGAGAAGTGGCAAACAGTTGAAAAGGAAAACAAGAAAACCTGATGAGATTACTTAGAAATTGGTGTTTCTCACAGTAGAGCTATAGTTAGAAATGCCACCTGTTGGTCAAAACATGTGTTACTGACGACACAGGAAAACCCAGTACCCTGGACCCCTTACAAAGAGATAAAACCCTCACTAAAGAACTCTTAGGTCAGAAACGTGACCGCCAATATGTATGGTTTTCGACCTATAAAAACATTCACTTCATATATTCACCCTAACCTTATGCCCTGAACTCTCTGCGTAAGCTCAGCCAGCTGTCAGGGCCACTTGTTCTCCCCAGCACGCACTCCAGGGGTGTTGCTGGGACACAGGGAGTGAGCCTTTCCACAGGCTTAAGCACATGTCTTTGCTGTGTGTACCATGGACACACACGCATGTGGGAGGGAACACACACATTTGTGTCAACCTCTATAGGGCTACGACACACTGAGGGCAGACCCTGGTGACCTCCAGGTGACCAACTCTTTATCACTGCACCGAACTATGCATATCCTGGGTACCCAATAAAGGAGGGTCACAAATCCTACTGCAAACGCATCTCAGCACGAAAGATTTATACACATTACTCAGAGACTAGTAATTGAGCCTGGAGGTAGAAATAAAACTGGGATCTCTAACTGAAGTCCACTGCATGTGATTCAGTGACTAATGTTTCGCATCTCGCCACCACCGCGCAGCACAAAGGAAGGTTTCTGTGCCCCTGTTCTCTGTGCTTCCCCCACCCCCTCCCTCTGTCAATCTCCAGAGCACCACCTGTCTATCCTGCGCTTTCTCCCATGTTAGTTCCGCTGTGTTTACACCTTATTTTTCCTGGACAGGCAGACCCCTCATCTATCTACCGCCTCACACCTGTGCCTGGTACAGACTGGGTCTCAAAAACTACTGCAGAATTCATTTATTTCTAACAGACTGACTTCCTGACTTTGAAAAAAAAAGTATACTAAAAACTTTAGGCCTCTAAATTTCTATTTATAGCAATGTAAAAAGGAAATTAAACAGAAACAAGACTGGCCTCGAGCTGCCCACTGCTGAAGCGAGGGACGGGAGCCCGAGCTCACTGCGCAGCCTCCTCCCTCCTAGGCTGGAAATCTGCACACGCAGTGGCAGACAGACACAAGCAGGCGCAAGTAGACACAGAAACAGACAGCGTTTCCCAGTCACTTCAGAGGACAAGGCCCTCCGAGTGCATCCCCATGGCGGGTACGTACCCGTACAGAGGCCCATCGTTGCCAATCGCAGAGACCATGATCACATTGTTGGCCGTCAGCTCCCACACCTGCAAAATCAGTGAGCACTTAATTGTGAAGTACGCCACTGTTCAACAGTCAACAGAGAACTGTCGAAAAATAACCACAACTCCGAAAAACAGTCCTAAATAAAAAAGGGTTCCCACTGAAAGTGCAACCCTAGACCCTCACAGGCATGAGGATGCTTGGTAACTGGTATGTTTAGAGATGATCAAAGCCGGCATGCAGGACTATGTAGCACATGCTGCAGATACCGGCTTTCCAGGCGTGTTCAGAAAACACAGGTGATGTGTGTACATGAGAAGTAATCCACAAGGCACCATGTGCTACTTCCACTGCCAGTCACTGAAGCTCAGGTCACCACCCACCTGTCCTTACAAAGCAGCCACCTCGTGGGAGGAAGCCCTCAGAGTCGGGCATGTGAAAAGGAGCTGTCACCAAATGCAACATTCTGTGCAGTGACGCAACCAACCTTGTCCACGAAGGGATGGTCCATGAAGTCAGGGCCACCGATGCTGAGGTTGAGCACGTCAATCTTCTTCAGGATGGCGTAGTTGAAGGCGTCCAGGAACCAGGATGTGTAGGACACCTGGTTAGTGTTAACACAGCCCTTCAGCTATTTCAGGGAAAGTCTCCAAGTGCCACAACTGAGTTTTTCATTTTAAGGGTAAAGTCTGAAGTCTTAGTAGCACGAGGTACTAACTTAAATTTCAGAAATCAATCCCAAAGACAAATAATACCCATGTAAACTAGTATATCCAGAAACCCCGAGCCCCGGTGGAGGGAGCGAGGTTTCAGCGCCAGAGCGTGTTCTGAGGGCACCTATCTCTCCAGGCCTCAGACACTACTCCTCACCATCAAGTACACAAAATCCCAAACTTCCAACTGCCCCTCTTATAAAATGATTTACCCTAACACACTTGTAGTAAGTTGAGCGTTTCTAAATAGGCTGAAGAATAACTGACATCAATAAAAATTATTTTATTGAATTATTTTATTCCTCCTAGTTTCCTGAAAGAAGCTAAATTACTTTGTGTATCACCATTTAGATGTTTCTATAAAATACACCTTACATACACCTATAAAATTAAACTTACAGTGGGAACAAGATGAGTGTAATAATTAAAAACCATGTTTTTAAAAGTCTTTAAAAAAATAAGACTACACGTTTATATTTGCTTGTATATGCCAAAGAAATTCTAGGAGGAGAGGGTATAAGAAACTGAGAAGCTCTCACGAGAGACGGGGGAAGTAAGGTAAACACCTGCAGGATGGGGACAGGGTCGGGAGAACTACCCTGTGTTGCCTTTTATGTAAATACAAAAACTATGTATCACCTCTACAAAAATTAAGTTTTAAACATAACTACTAGGACCCCCCCCTTCTCTATAAATAGTTTCGCTCATAAATCCACATTATTCAGCAGGATGCCAGGCGCTGGGCTACAGAGGTGATGGGCAAGGCTGCCACAGGCCAGTACGGGTGGCAAAGAGACAACCAAGCGCTTAGTCTCTCGTGTAGAAAGTATAAGAAATGTGCCCCGACACAGTAGCACAGGAGCCTCAGCCAGGCCCAAAAGAGAGGAAGAAACAGGTGGTCACAGAAACCCCGTGCACAGCTGCCCCAGGCAGGGTCTACAGAGTCCCAGTGAGGCCGACGAGGGGTCGGGGGAGAAGGGCAGAGCCATACAGAAGGGACAGCAGGGGACAACATGGCACACGTGGGACACCAGCCGCAGCTTGCCCGCTGACATGTGCTGTATTTCACCTAGCATGTATTTTCTAGAGTTTTAATTTTTTGCATTTTAGTATCAATTCTTTAAGTTTCAGGGGTCCTCAACACCCACCTGGTTGTTGGTAAAGACCCTGAAAATATGAAGTTCAGCATCTGGAGCGAATCCTTGGCATTCCCTCATGCTGGCTATCACGCCTGCCACGAATGTGCCGTGGCCCAGCCCTGTTGCCCAACAAGGAAAAGAAGTCATCCAACTGCCGGTAGCATGTGCCAACACGTAACACTTCAAAGCACCAATTCAATGGGCTCCCTCTCCAGTCCTTAGGTGTAGAATCTTTGCTCCTTGGCACTGCCTCCCATGCAGAGCCCACGCCGTACTTGACCCACTTCTGGGTCAGCCACGCCTGCTCTCTTCCCGACAGGGGGCTTCTCCTCCAGCAGGCACTCCTCTCTTTCCCCTCAAACACCACCTCCCACATCCTGAGACAGTCAGACAAGTTTCTGCCAAAAGGCAGAATAACAGCCTGAGTGTGTCTGAAGAACTACTGCGCACAGACCGGTTAAACACTGACACACGGAGAAAGCACTTCACTGATGAAACGGGATGGCGGTCAGGCACAAAGCCTGCCGGCGACTGGAAAACGCCTCCCCTGGGGTCTCACCGCTATGCCGCCACCTACCGTCGTCCAGCGTCCGCTCGTTGGTCCAGTTGGTTCTCTCCTTCACGTTTTTGAAGTGGGGATGCTTCTCACTCAGCCCAGTGTCAAACACAGCAACCCTTACGTTAGCACCTTATCCAGAAAGAAAGCAAACACAATCAGGTTTGAGAAATCATCTTTTTGACTTTTTTTGTCTATAAAATACATCCCTCCTTGGGAGCCATGGAGAACATGCCATCAAGGGCCAAAGCTGCCTGGAGCACACAAGGCAGGTCATGCACCCCGGGGTCCAGGCTGAGAAAAGGCGACAGCTGGGGAATGCCATCACCTGGCGCTAAACCAGACCTGAGGGTGAACAGAACATCTCTCTGGACACTCCTCCACTGTCACCAATGCTCCCGGAAGGAACCACCTCTCCCCACTCCGCCACCCAGTGTTTTCCCTGCTGATAATTTCCTCCAGGTCTCCATCCACTCACTTCCTCAAAGAGGTGCACACATAGCACCCACCCCCAGGAGAGGGGCAACTATCTACTGAGTCTGCTTCAGGAGCTAGCCAAAAGCCATCGGCACCAATGTGAAACAACTGACGCTATCAGATCAAGAAACTCCAGAAAACGTAGGGGAAAAAACTAAGATAATTCTATTATTTAACAGCTGAAAGTGTAAGGAAGATAATATCTTTCTGGTATGAAAGTTGTGTTTACGTAGCAATACTACCTTAAATAATCAACTATAGTGAGATGACCATCAAAATGTATCGCTTACTTATTTAAAATGCACACATAAAATTGGAAACTTTTTGGTTTGGAGGGGATTAAACAATGCTTTTCTGAAGATTAGAGAATTTGTTTTGTAAGGGAGTTTTCACCCTAGAAAGATAAAACCAAGAGAAGACAATCATTCTGATCAAAATCAATTCACCAGGCGTTAAAAGGTGAAGTATCTCAGGTGTTCTGAAAGCCAGACAGCTGAGAAACTCAAGGGAGGGGCAGGGTCCCTACGTCTAGGAGATACAAGTAAAGGCACCTAGACAATCATGACGTGCTGGGGGCTGGGGAAATGGGGTACATTTAAAAGTTAGGGCCCTAATCTTCACATTAGTTGAAAAAGAAATTTTCTGCCATGATGAATCAGTAAGAAAAAAAATTGTATTGGATGTGAGTTTCTTTCACAGAACACAGTCATTACTATTGTTTCCTGTTCGGAAATAAATGATGAACAAGTGTGAGTCAATTACTTAGCCATTCTGCACACAGGGTACCTCACTGGAGCGATAAACCCATTTTCATGAAACTGCCCAAATCAAGGTAACAACTATCTTTGAGTTGGATCTCTTTCCCTGAGAAATTAATAGAACTTTGCTGGACTACCAGTTGGCCCTAAAGGTAAGCAGAGCTGTGTTTGTTCACGTGTGTGTCGAGAGGAAAGAAGGCTTCACGACCTACCTCATGTAACCTCAGAGATGGTACAAAAAATAAGATGCAGTGAACAGGATTAAACAATTAGAAAAGCCATAGAAACAGATGCCCAGCACAGCAGGAGTCGAAGACGAAGGGCAGTCAACTGTGTCCAGCTCAGCAAATAATGAGAAGCAGAGCTGCACGAGGCCACCTGGCTTCAGCACTAGCACTCGAGGGGCAGTCTCCCGGACACCGGACCCCGCGCTGCTTTCGTCACAGCACACACCTGTATATCCCATCTGCCAAAGCACGTCCGCCTGCAGTGTCTGGGCAACCTGGCGTGGGATGGCTCTCAGCAACCGTCGACTCGAATGTCTTCCCGTGGCGTGCCAGAACCCAGAGCCCAGGGAGAGACTGGCTCTCCGCAGGGGACGGGACGACTGCCACTTCTGGCTCCATCGGGTTTCATTGCAGGGCACTATGGGGTCGGCTAGGGCAAAGAAAGGAAGAGTACCGAAATGACACGAAGCTTGTCAGGGAGAACTGTCACTCTAAACAGGACTGATTATCGTCTGAAATCCTGTTTAATCTCCCTTTGCTACACAGGTTTTCTCGATGCAGTTATATTTATAGCATATTATTGCCCATCATGTGGTTCCAAAATAGTTTTTTACCTGGAATTTTATAACCGATGCAAGGCAGAAAGGCTTACAGAAATAATCATTTTTTAAACAATAAAGTCAATTGTGATAGTGAAACTGAAGATTTTTCATCAGCAACTTGCTCTCACTGGACAAGGAAAAGCGGGGAGGGGGGAGTTGAAGGGAAAGGCCGCTGTCTGTTTGTAAGGTTTTACAGTGCTGGGTTTCTGGGATGGGAAAGGCCATATTAGCCCACTGCACCCCCTTCAGCCAAACAGCAACAGGGCCTTTCCCACTGCATTTTTCTCGATATTCTCAATATGCTTCTCTACTAGAATGCCAACTTTCAAAATGCAAAAGGACTACAAAGGAGTCAGGGCATTTCTGAGGGTGAGAAAACTGTGTTACATCTTAATTTGGTTGGTAGGTACCTGAATGACACTTCCATCAAAACTTGCCAAAGTGTTGGCTAAAAGGCATGGATTTTACTACCTGTAAATAACTTTTTTTTTCCATTTTTTAAATGGAGAAAGCAAAAGAACTATCACAAGAGCTGTCCCTTTACTTTTCAAAGACTATACTATAACGAAGAAGAAACTGTATTTCAACTCAGTTTCAAGAAGAGCAAATCTGTAATATTACTGAAGTTGTGTTTATAAAGCAAATTACTATCATCTTTATTCTGGTCTCACCAGGCTACACCCATGCAAGTACAGGGAACTGGAAAAATATATAGTCCTGTCAACTCCATTAAGTAATTATTTGCACGATCCACCCGAAATTTTTCTCTATTGAACTTCCTGTGTTGATTCTGTTAAGTCAATAGCATGGGACAATAGTGGAGGTACTTACTGAAGAATAATATTTAGAACAAGGGAAGGGTCTGTTCTGCTTTAAGTATTGAATTCAGTTCTGGCTTCACTCTTTGACAGCAATTTAGAAAAACTGAAGAACATTCAAAGGAAAGCAATTAAAATGATGACCGGACTTGAAATCATATCACATGAATAAGTGTTAAAAGAAGTGGAGATTTTTATTATCCTAGAGAGAGGCGTGGATATCTTCAAATACATCTTTGAATACTCTCTTATGGAAACCAGGTTAGCTCTGTCTCACAGCTCATGGGGTAGAGCCAGGAATGAGATCCAGAGTAAGACAGGTTTCAGCCTAAAATAAAGCAAAGCTGTCTAACAACGGAGCCATAGAAATAAGTAACATTTAATGTCTACCTTCAATACCCTAAAATCTGCTAAGCTCTCTCTACACACACTATTTCATTTTATCTTCATAAGAACCCTATGAGGTAAGTAGTATTATCTTCACTTCTTGGATGAAAGAAGTTGAAACTTAACGAAAGACTGCTTACCACACAGTCACAAATGACAGCCAGAGACGCTGGGCCCGTGGGAAGCAGGCTACCTCCAGAGTCAGGCGCAGCCACACACAGCAGCAGCTGTCACGTGCGGGGTGTACACAGCCCAACCATGAGGCGCTCTGATTACTGTGTTAAAATTAGGCATTTCCGTGTTTCCTAAAATATGCTGCAGCTTTTTAAGATTAAAAGAACAAGAAGGAACACTGTATATTTGGCTAATTGTACAAGGTTTGGTTTGTTTTTATCTTCCTGGATCATCTCGAGGTTACTGCTTTTTAAAGAGAAAAAGCACCACAAAACATCTGGACGACCAGAAGGAGCTCTGAAGAATCCAAACACCTGAACCACAAGGCTGACTGAGACCGGAAGCGGCTGGTCACGCTATGCAAATTAGACCTTATTCCCTGTTCTGCCTTGTTTCTTCTCCTTAATCTCAGAGGCTCTCAGGCCTAGTACATAAAGGAACAAAAACAAAATTTTATCAATTATTTCTTCCTATGAAATAAATAGTAGCAAACGATAACAGAACTAGACATCTGTTATCTCGGTTTATGACAAGTTGGGAAAAAACCCTTTCCTTTGCTAGTAAGCATGCTTTGGAAAATATTATGTAATAAGCAGATGATTAACATTGGAGGATCAGTTCTATCTTGACAAGCCCAAGTTGTAGAGATGAGGGAAAGACTAAGCCCTCAAGCTGAAAAGGCAACAACCGAACCTTCCCATCCTCACACCTGCACAGCTCAGGGCTGGAATGGGCCCAGAGAAGGCACAGTCGCACGTGGTCAGGAAGCTCCGAGAAAACAAAGTGAGCCCTGACGAAAAGACATTTTGCAAGGTGCCGTGAAAAATCAAAACGCCCTGCCGGAAGCAAAATGCAAGCAAGAAGGAGCCTCGACGTCACCACCTGTCATTCCAGAGTGTGAAAGGACACCACGGCCTCACCATCTGAAGGCTCTGAGACGTACCCGGGTAAAAATCACTCCTCATGGAAACAAGAATCACTATCATCCTCTACTGTAAACTGTGATTTTTTTTCCTACCTGAACAGCATGGAAGCCTCTTTGATTTTTAAATTCCTGCTAAGAAAATGTCCACAATTGAGGAAACTAGATGAAAGGACATGTGTGATCACTATTTCTCAACTATCTGCCAGGCTGAAAATTTTCAAGATACAGTCGAGGGTGGGGACAGGGCAGTGGAGCACAGCATGCGTGAACCTGCACATCCTCTGTCCAAACCCAAGTGCACAGGAACAGATGCAGACCAGCCCGAGACCTCGGTACTCACTCTCCGCACACTTGAGGGAGCGCAAGACCTTCCGCTGGGGCGTCACCCGTTTGATGTTTGGATGGTCTTCCAGTGTCAGCAGCCCCGCTTTCTGGTTTTCTTTTATCTGAATCACCTCGAAGTCACTAGGGTAGTCACTGGATGGGTTATTTCGAGGAATAATTCTCCAGTTGTCTATTTCACTGCTCTTCAGGGCACTTGAAATAAATGAATTTCTAGCTTTGGCTGTAAAGTATCCATTGAAAGCCACAATATATTCTGAAATCAATAACCACAAATAAAAATAAGAATTTATGTACATGTATAACATAAGATTATATATAACCTGAGCTTCCTGGTTGAAAAAAAACTTACACATCTTAAAACCCAGAGTGAAAAGAGGACTAAACACACAGACTGGTCTAAATGCTCCGAACAGCAGTTCCCCCCACCCGGGCTCAGAACACAAACGATCCGTCTGAAACTCTGGTCACAGACCACATTCCTCAAAACTAGACACCTGGGCTATTTTTCAAAAAAGCAAATATTAACAGAAGTTTGAATACACAGCAAAGAAATACATGTAAGTTTTTCAAACATGCAAAAGGAATCCAGAGAAGGCTCAATTTTATTTTACTGAAAACAGTAGCAAAATTTGGAGATTGTATAAGACTACTTGCCAGTGATCACGTCTGCTCATTTGAACTTCAGAACACAAACATTCAGCACCTGCGAACTCCCCACCCTCACCAGCTCATGTCACCTGTTCCCTGCAATCAAGCTTTAGGGAAATAATTCAGAATGTCAACTGCCCTGCTTCATATAAGCTAACCACACTGGGAAAAGAAGCTTCAGCAGAGTTGACAAGTGCTATATGCACTCACCCCGTTAGAAATTTATTGTAAAAAAAGAGGGAAATGTTGTTGCGGTAAAAGCTAACGTTTAAAATAAGTTTAAAACAAAAAACATGGATGGAGTCCCTAACATTTAAAATAATATCATTACCATATTCCACAACTGTTGAGGAGAACTCCACCTTCAGAGTCAGGTGGGAACAGCCAGGGCACGGAGCCTTTTCAAAAGATCTCTTTTCCAGTCTGTCACCCAGATGTTTCTTCCCACAGAGCAGAACCACTAGCAGAAGGAGCCAGATGTTGACAAGCTTCATGGTCCTAAGTGAATATGGTCATAAAATCGCATGAATTCAAATCACACTTTTTTCTTCCTTGATTATAAGTTAATTTTTGTTTCAGCTAAAAGCTGAAACATTACTGATCAGCCATTTTACAGTCTTGTCCAATGTAAATAAAAGTTAAACTTCATGGTCTTTTGTGATGTGGCCTAAAAAGAGGCTTTCATTTCTTTCTTCGTTTCTTCTCCATCTTGGACATGAGGCTTCCGTCACTCCAGCCCAGAAAACCAAGTCCTGCGCTCCATTGGCACCACAGAGCAGAAGTCCGAGGGGGATGGGCAGCCACGCGGAGAGCCAATCTACAAAACGAAACAAACGCAGAGACATCAGCAGCACGCTGAGAGAACCAGGCAGGGTTCAGTCTCGGTGCGATTCAGATAACAGGGTCAAGAGGACACCTCGTCACAAGACAATGAACGTACAACACAACCACAAAAGACCTCATTATTTCCCTTTCAGTTACTCCTCATCTCCTTCAGGAAAAAATAAAATTTTAAGTGTCAGTTTCAAATAAAATAAGAAAGGATAAAATAACTGAGAAAAATGAGGAAAACTAAGGATAAGAAACAACACCAGAAATGTTAAGCATATTGGCCTTGGGCATCCTGGCAGCCAAAGAAAAGGGGGAATCATGCTTTGCTTACCAGCCTTTACTTTGCTTTTAAGATCCTGTATTTCCCTACCGTTTGCAACTCTTCTACAGGCATTTTCCCAAATAACACTTTAATCTCCCATAATTTTTCAGTCAAAAGCTTGGTATCTATACCCTTACTTTCTAGTTCAAAACTAATACCTAAATACAAACTAATTTCCACTCAAGTTATGTACATAACATCTTTTTAAAGAGACACTGTGCTTTAAAGTTATTCAAGCTATGCTTTTTCAGATTTTGAAATATTTTCTGCCAGTTCTATAAAAAGAGCATCAAAAGGTTTTTAATATCAAATTTACCTAATGCCTCAACTTAAAGAAATTTAATCTGCTAAATATGTTATAAAACCAGATTATCTCTTCATTGGAAATAATATGCGAGGACAGCTTGTGAGATAAGCTGTTGCCAAAGAAAAGTGTTATTTGGGTGTTAAATTACACATGAGCACAAATACATTTCAAAATATCTCCATAGTTTTAAAAAATGATCACTTTTCACAATGGAAAATACAGCAACAATAAAAAACGGGCTGCAGCATGCCCAGAAAAATCAGTTGCACAGATCACACCAGAAACATAAATAACCCAGCAAGGGGAAGACAAATGAATGAGACAAGACAGGCCTTATATTGCCGCTTGCTTCTAAAATGAAAACACTTAGGACAGGGAGTCAGCCCCTTTCCAGAGAGGTCTGACAAGCTGCTAACCCATCTTCCTGCAGAAAGTGGTCTTCAGAGGAGCAAGGAGTCTGTAGCTTCTGGACTGCTCACGCGTGCGTCTACAAACAGGGAAACACTGACTGAGGGGCGGGAGTCTAGAGAACTTTGATAAGTATACTTACTAATTAGGACTTTCACTGCTGTAGTAACAAACGATCCTGCTGAGGTCTATCTCTGGAACTGAGGACTAAGCCTGGTGACTCGGAGCTCATCAGACAGAAATGAAAATGAAGATCAAAGAAAAGAACAGAGGACACCAAAAGCCACTCCAACACGTTTTATAGCAATTCGCTCGGGAGTGAGCCCCAATTTGTTTTGTTTATACTTGATACTTGCTGCGATGGAGTATCACAGAATATGTCTACGTGAAGCATTTGCCTCACCTAATTATAGTATTACTGGTCAAAGACAAAGCTAATCACTGGTGATTAAGAGTGCTCCAATCATATTACAGTTAATAAGATTTAAATGGGTCTCTCACTTAAATAAAGAAACAAATCTCTTAAAAACTCTTCTGTCAAAACTAAAGAATCTATGACATGTTTGGGCTACATATAACACAAATATCAGTGAGTGATCCTAGTGAGCAGATCTCAGACCTAAACATGTCGGATCAGCTTTAATCAAACCTGCCCCCCCAACCCAGTGCAGCCTGTGCAAAAGATGGCTGATGTTCTCTCAGCACTGAGGCAGGAGCCTGACTCTAAAAGAAGAGAAACAAAAAGAAAAGGTCAGGGGAGGGAGGGAGGGTTACATTTAAAAATGACTAAGATAGTCAGTTCTCTCCCAAGCAGAAAAAACTTTTTAGGCTTCTGGAAAATAGGACATTGCAATATCGTAATACATTCTACCTCAACTCACTCATTAAATCATACGAGTTGATAGAGTGCTAAGAAGCAAGTTTAAGACACCAGCAGGTGTTGCAGAACAAACAAGTATTGTTAATAAGTAAGGGACACAGTCCTCCAGGTGTGACCCAGCGACTAGGCCAACTATAACCACAAACAGCTAAACATGGCACAGGAAAGTGCTGGGTCACAGAGAGGCACACGTGCCAGGGACACTGGATTGAGAGTTCTTCCTGGGCGCAAAGTGGAGGCTTCTGTTGATGAAGTCAAGGGCAGCTGGCTCCAATAGAATCTGAGCTGGTAGGGCTGGAAGTATACGAATAGGGAGGAGGAAAGGAGCATCCTGAGCAGAGCTCCATCAAAGAGGAGGAAAACACCAGCCGTGCACAGAAGCAGCAAGTCATCTGGATGAGGGGGAGGCAGTGAGATGCCAGTGTGGGGAAGCTGAGAGATGGGGGCAAGGCTCTCAAGCAGGTATGCAGTCTCAGCAGAACATCCAGCGAACAACTGGAAACACAGACCCTCTCCATCTAAATGGAGTGAACTGCACAGATAAAACAGAGCCAGGTGGGACTGCTGAGCAATTCTGTTCACTCATCCGACTCACTGAGCATCTCTGAAGAGCCAGGCACTGTTCTAGAAGGGAGGAACAGAGCAGCCAACAAACTAAACAGACATCTCCAGTCTTGTGAAGTTACTTACCAGTGTGGGGAGATGGGTAATACACAAGATAATTAAAACATACAATACTAACCTATTGATAAATACTATATTTTATTTTTATCACCATACTGTTGTCCATGTCCTTTTTCTTTTTTGCTCAATCCCTCCACCCCCGCCCCAGCTCCTCCCCACCCAGAGCTGTCAGCCTGCTCTCTATTTTGCTTGTTAGTTGTTTATTAGATTCCACATTTAAATGAAATCATGTGGTATTTGTCTTTCTCTGACTGGCTTATTTCACTTAGCATAGTGTTCTCCAGGTCCATCCACACTGTTGCAAGGGGTAAAATTTCCTTTGTTGTGGCCAAGTAGTATTCCATTGTGTAAACGTCCTACACTTGTTTTATCCACTTATCTGCTGATGGACACTTGGGCTGTTATACTTGAAAGAAGAAAGGAGAAGGGCTGAACTTTCAAGCAGAGTGCTCCAGAAACCTCTCAGCCTCTGACGGAAGCAGGAAGCTCATTAAGCAAAGTGAAGAAGGAAAACTACAGGCACTGGGAAAAACAAGTGCAGAAGCCCTGAGGCAAGGAGCACGCCTGGCTTGTATAAAGAAAGGCAAAAGGCCAGAGCAGCTGGGGCAGCAGGAAGGAAGGGGAATCGGAAGAGGAGATGTAATGTCTGGGAGGATGACTAGGGAGGGGCTTGTTGGTCAGAGAAAGGCTTCAACTTTCACTGTGAATGGGAAGGTGGGAAGGGAATGCAAGACTGGAGCAGAGAAGTGACACAGGCAGGAGCAGGGGACCAACTGGAACAGTCCTGTACAGATGGTGGTCTGGGCCAGAGTGAGGCAGGGGAGGTGATAAAGGTGGTCATATTACAGATGTTGACGACAGAGTTGACAGAATCTGCTGACAACCAGATGCCAAAGGAGTGCAAGTGAGGAGCCAAGGCCAATATCAAAGCCTCTGGCTCTGAATTGAAACTGAGACGGAGAAAGCTGCAGGAAAACTAGTTTAGGAAACACTAGCAGGAGGTGAGTTCTGAACGTGTGAAATGTTGAGAGCATGCGAACTGGGAGGACACAGCTCAGCGCAGAAGGGAACAGGGACCCAAAATCAATGAGAAGGACTTGCCACATAAAGGGTGGTCAAATGAAGGAGACCACTGGTTTGGTAATTAGAAGGTCACTGACATTCCCCAAAAGGGCCACACTAGTGAAGGCCAGCTGCTCTCGTCTCCCATCCCACCTGTGGCTGGAAGGAAGCTAAGATACCTTCAAGAAAAGCCCTATGGGGATAAAGGATAAGGCTGGGAACGACAGGGACACAGAGACGCCCGTTTTGTTTGGACCTGGCTAACCTACTTATGTACTTTAAAGGTGCACTAAAATCTGAGTTCTAAGAAGACACTCTCTTCAAAGACCTGTAGATCATAAAAGTTATGGCAACACAGACTGAGGATTCTACAGTGTCCTAACCCCAGAATAAGAGGGCTTCAAAACATAAATCTACTTTGAGGGGAACAAAAAACACCACCAGGGAGCTAGAGGCATAGGCCCTCGGGTCGCAATACTGACCCCTTACAGTCAACCTCTGCGTCTTTGGTCTGCATGTTTTGCAGATGGTCAGGCCCCACTGACTGCACTTTCCCACGTCTGAGACATCTTCTCACACGTGTCCGCGACAGATCCTTCCCCAGCTCTCACTATAAGGCAACCCTGGTGCACACTCTCCCCAAGGCAGGCTCACCATCTACTGGCAAGCAGTGTGTAGCAACAAGTATGAGTTCAGACACACGCATATACATATATGAAAATAAAAACACTTTTTAAATAACTTTTCCTTTTTTTCCCTTTCTGAATAATTCAGCCGAGGACAAGAAGGTAGGTGCTGGTGGGAGAGTCACAGAAGCCTGGTGGGGGCGACGGTGTCTGAGAGGGTAGGAAAGCTGAGTGGCAAGGAGAGACACCTGGTAAGGGTGGTCAGAGCCTGAACGGGGGATAGCAGCAACAAAGGCAAATTCATTTGATCTAATACTTATTTTACAGATAACAGGAGGCAGCTTTCTCATTGTCAGAGAATGAAAATATGAAAAGGAAGAAACTTAAATGAACCATGCAGGACCAGACTGAAATTGGAAGTACTGGTGTGAACTCGAGGTGTTCAATACAGAGACAAATGTAGAAAGAAATATAAGCAAATGTGTGTGTGTGTATGTGTACACACACATGCACATTTCCTAGCTCTGTCTAGTCCCAGAACTGGTCTTCTCAACATCACTCCCCACTACGAGAAAGCAGGCTCTCTGGAGAAGCAGCCAGTTCCAGGCTAGGCGGGTTAAGAACAGATGAGTGTGGAGCATCCTGCAGAAAGGGAGAAAGTGCTAAAAGAATTATGGAGGTATCAGAGGGACACAGAGGCCACCTTGGTATAATCTGAGCACCAAAATAAATAACGAAAGTAAAAGATCCTAACCCAGTGAGTAAAGCAGGAAAACACGAGTCCGCCATGACTCATATAAGTAAAATCAATTGCAAGCTTAAAGAATGAGATATTTATATGTCTCAGAATGGCTCCCATCAAAAATCCTGATTTACAAAGGGGAAAAAAGGGTAATGAAGTGGAGAAGCTTCATCACGTTAACCAGGAATGGGATACATGGAACCGGGGCCACTGAGCAGATGCCCCGGAAGAGCCTAGCATCCCCCGTGGGGTTCCTGCCGAAGACGCACAACCTGAATCGGATCATGAGAAATATCAGAACCCAAACCAAGGGGCA
>PVKM010028033.1:0-18501 GCA_004027735.1 Carollia perspicillata
AGAAATCACTCTTGACGAAATGGAAAATCATGTCTAATTAAAATATTTTAAATAAAATTTTCCAAAAGAGACAGCATTAGATTTTACGAATTCAGGGAAATGGTGTAAGAACATTGCACTAAAGGATCTGTGTGCATTTAATAAAACTATAAATGAAGTTATCTCAGTGTTCTACTTAAGAATTCAATTACAAATGAAGTCAAGAAGTTATGCAACATATTGACCGTGGTTTAAAGTAGGCAGTTCACTTGGAAACAGATGGGCTGAAGAAGGAGAGAACAGGGCATATTCATAAATCATAACAGAAGAAGACAAAGGACAAGGAAGCAAGACAGGAGGGTAAAAGAAGCCGGATAACAAAAGATTCAAGCAGAAGCGAAAGAGAAGGGGGTAAAAGGAAGGTCATGGTAATAAAAGGAAGGCGAGGGGTGCCAACACGATGCATCATGCCCAGAATTCTAATGAAAAGCTGCAGCGCTGGAGAGCAGAGAGCTACGGAGCAACAGTAAAAGGCCACACAACAGTTGGACAGTTTTTAAATGCAGCATTGTGCCAGGGGGCTGGTAGCGAGCCTCACCCCATAGAGAGTCTTTTAAAATTTAAAGTACATGGTTTTGCTTAATTGGAAGTTATTCTTTAAAGGGCCACAGGTTTTGGGAAGAAAAGTCTGACAACAGAACACAATGAAAAGAAGAAAAGAATGAAAGAAAAAGTGGGCAAAACTATAATAATGGAAGTACTAATCAATTATGATGCTGGCAATGCCCAAGTGCTTCCCCTTTCAAACCTCCCTGACTTTCCAAAATGACCTTGACTCATAGCTCAACTATCTGACCATAAAGTAATCTAATACTTAAGATTTACCCACAATGCATTTGATTATTTTTACTACAGATAATTTAACAAGTCAACAACAATATTTAACTTAGCTGTGTTCTTGCAGAAAAGAATTAAACTTGGAACAGTAGCACCACTGGAAACATGCAAAAAGACAAAGCTTGAAATCACCACTAGGAGTCATGAAAACCATTCCTCTGCCCCATAGAATGTAGCAACAAAATCATTCTATAGACAATGACATGAGTGTCACTCTTTACATCCCACTCTTATCTTTTCCATCCACATTTACTCCCAGGGTCACTTTATCTAGTGTGAGAGACTGAATACGAAAACAGACAATGGCCAGACCAGATATAAGGACAGAATTCTGACCTACACAGATATCCAGAAAGCCAAACCACGATTCTGAAACAATTGTTCCAGAAAGGTCAGATTTTGTCAACAAATGCTTGTTATTTTTCCACTTTCCCCTTCCCTCTTCCCTTCCAACTTAGTACCAAACAGAAAAAGCCGAAAAAGCCTCGCTGATATAAGAGGCCTCCCTTCAAGTTAGTTCACATCCAGCTTTTCCATTCCAGTGACCTCCAGTCTGAGTATGTCTGAAGCCTTCCTTTTCTGTTTGTCCCCTACTATAAAGCTCTCCCCACTCCCTGCTTGTCAGGAAGTCTGCCACACATAAGTGATGGTGATGGACTCCCTTGATATTATAAGCTTTGAATTAATAGCTTCTCTTAGTTCTCATTTGGGTGGTCTTTTTGTATTCCTATAAATGCTTGGAATTAAAATACTATGTAGATGCTAATGACTCCCCATATTATATCTCTCGCCCAGATTTCTCTCCTCATTGTCTGGCTTCCTTCACAATATCGATACTTAAAAATTTAATGAGTTTGTTAAACTTAACTTATATAAAAATACTCCCCAACACACTCCCTAAAGTTCCACCATGCTAATTTCTTAAGTCCAGTACCCGGGTGTAATGCCTAATTCCTCTCTTTCTCTCATACCTTGCACCTAATTCAATAGCAGTTTCTGTTGGCTCTACCTTCAAAAGATATCCAGAATCTGATTAAAATGCTCTATTTTACCACTTGGTTGATTGGCCAAAGGATCACCACCTCTCATCCAGATAACTGTAATAGCCTTTTAATTGATTTATTGGTCTTTACCCTTGTCCTCCTGTTTCCTATCAAAACCAAATCCAGAATGATCATTTTAAAACACCAATCAATTTGACACTTCTCACTCAGAATGAATGCCAAAGTTTCAAAGTTTTCTACAAGGTCCTACATCGTCTGGTTACCAACATCCCCCCCCTTCCCCCGCCAAGTTAGCTCCCAGCCACAGCTGCTTAGTGTGTAACAGTTACCTCTCCAAAAGCTGAACAATAACCCCTGGGTCTAGTTTAAAGAAAAAGCTTCAAAGGATACATTTTGAAACAGAGTGTTAGTCATGGCTCCTTTAAGTATAAAAAAGCCTGTCAAATAATTTATTTAGCTCCTTAATGAATAAGAAAACCAGTAAGATGTTACAATTTGTTCAAAGGTGATAGAATAGAGCATAGGAATGCTAAAATTAATTTACCATAGATGCAGAACTATCACAGCACACAGAGCAATAATCAATAGTATTAATGGAACTCCTGGAACAATTAATTTCTCACATTTGAGGATCATTTCCATTATTATTATTTTTCTACAACCTCCAGGGTTTTAAAATAGCCGAATACAATGAAATGTAAAAATAATAAATAATTTAGATGAGTGAGCTAGATGGGACAACTTCTAATCTTTTCTTTCTTTTTTTTTTTAATTTAAAAATGTTTTCAAATTTTCCCTGGCATAAGGGAGAGTGAGAGGTGGGGGGATGGGAAGAAGGAGGGGAGAGGGGATGAAATTGGGGAGAGGGGAGGAAGGAGGAGAAAGGACAAAGAGACAGAGTAAGAAGATCAAAGGAATGTGTGTATGTGTGTCTGCACACTCCATTTGTAGAACAGTGTGTTTTTTAAAATTATTTCTGTAAAATATGAGCTAGGCAACAAGAAAAGATTACACAAGTTGAAAGCAGACCTGAAGGTGAAAAGTTAGAAAACAGACTGAGGAAGTAGAGTTAAACCAAAGGAGGGTTGACAAAACCTTTAAGGCAGTGAAAATTTGCATAATGGAAAGTAAAAGATAAAGCCATTGGTAAAACAAGTAGGAGCCTACTATCACAGAGAGTAAGAAAAATGGAGATGCAAACCAATCTCTTTACAGCATAACCCTAGAGTGAAGATCCACAGACCCTTGTTACTCTAGTCCCTAACGGTACATTTGAGTCACTGAGTCTCTCGTGATTGGGAGAATACACTCCGTCTCTGTGAGACCCAGCTTTTCCAAGGCTTTGCTGAGATTTTTGTTCCACCTATTCCCAAAATTATTTCAAATAATCTTGCAAAACTTGAGGTAGCTTGAATTAGTACCCCAATGCCCTCCCCACACCCCAATCCCTGCAAACTACAGACTTGAAATATAGCACTATCTCTGTTGGTATCCAATTCCTAGCACAATTTTTGGAGTACAGTATGTGTTAAATAGTGTTTAGAGAATAAACTGACTTGAACGTATTTTGCCAAACATCTCATCCAATCTGGCTTTTAGTGTTGAGCATCTTAATATATTCACTAATAGCAAGAAGCTTCTATTCTCATTTCATTCAAGCCTATTTGCTCATTTCATTTCTTGCATATTTCATTTCTGAATTGCTTTATAAAATCCAAAATTCTGGATAAAATAATTATGTACATATTAAGCTTATGACCTATTTCTAACACAGTAAAGGGTCATACGTTAGTGTCATTGTCATCTGCCTAATAATGAACTTTAAGCCTCTGTTGTTCTTTATTTTTGATCTTTCTCACTACACTCTGTTTCTCATTAAAAAAAAAAAAAAAAACTGGGAAGAGATTTGCTGAAACTGCCACACAGATGGAGAAAAATGCCACAAGAATATTCTCTGGAATGCCGAGTTTTACCCACATATCTACAAAAGTCAGGTGAAAACAGATTATACTTTTGTAGTTGATACTTTACTATGTCTGTGTGTGTGTTACCAGCTAAGGATATAGATCGATGTAGATACAAATGTGCAGATATGACTAGAAAGCTGAATTATTCTCTTTTTCTCTCTGCTTTTTCTTATTTTACTTATTTTCCTTTCAAAAATGATGCTTGATATTTAAATTAATGTAACTTGGGTTCAAAATAGAAAGCATTCTGATTTTTTGTGGGGTGCCAGTTTTGGAGAACATTTCTTTTTTTTTTTCTTTAGAGGGATAGGGAAGGAGAGAGGGAGAGAAGTATCAATGTATGGTTGCCTCTTGTGCGTCCCCTGCTGGGAACTGGCCTGCAACCCAGGCATGTGCCCTGACTGGGAATCAAACCATGATCCTTTGGTTTGCAGGCCCATTCTCAATCCACTGAGCTACGCCAGCCAGGGCCATTTCTTTACAATTTAAGTAATTTTAAGGCCTATATAATCTTAGAGACTAAAAAAACTACTAGTAGTTGGATTTTTAGACATTTCTAGAATAGTAGTGGTGGTAAAGGACTCACCGTTTCAAAAGTCAGGTGACTTATTTACTGACAACTATAAGTCTTTTAAATTTATTTTATATATTATTTTAGAATATGCCTGTATAATTTTTCACATTAATTCAAAATATACCTCCTCATAATTCCCACTTGGTTATCCAGAATAATAAAAATAAACATAATTCTCTTTTTACATGATAAGTCCTTCAACTTAAAGAGAATTTTGTATCTTTTCTAAAGCATCTCAGTTGTTTGCCATACTTTCTATCACATTGTGTATATACAATTCACTGTGTTAATTGTATTGTTGTGTTGATAACCCTAAACTATATTCACATCTGTGTGGAGCTTTGAAATACAAAGACATCAATTATTAAAAGCTAGAGCTTTGCTAAGAATACTTTATTCTTAATTTTGATGTCCTCTCTCGTTCTGTCTCTCTTTGTGTGTGTGTTTGTTCTTCTCTCTGCTGACATATGACAGTATTACTGCATAGGATATAATAGTTAATTCAATTCTCCAGGTTTGAATACTCTTTAACCATTGATTACTTTATTTAAAATTTGGTAATTTATATATATCCTGCTAAGGCACCTTTTAAGTTTGATTCTTTGTTCAACATATACATTAACTTCTAGACTATTTTTAATCATTAAGAAGGTATCATAGGAGAGAAGGTTCTTCAATTTAATTAGTAAAAATTATAACAAAAAAACCCTACAGCTTACATTATACTTAATAGTGAGACTCAGCTTTTCTGCTAAGCTAGGGTACAAGGCAAGAATGTCCTCTTTCACTGCTCCTTTTTGACATCATTCTAGAAGTCCTTACAAATGCAAGAAGTGATTAAAAGAAATAAAGGTATTTAAATGGAGATTAACATGATTTTCAATTACCACTTATTTGTTGATGACATGCATGTATCATCTAGATATCTTTTCTGAGCTTTCACACCATAAATTTAACTAGTTCACAAACTTGGCTGTCTATGTCATATACACTTGGATGTCCTAGAGACCTTTAACATTCATCATGGCTAAAGGTAAACTCAGCATCTTATTCTCAAACCTGTTGATCTTATCGTAGTCCTTTGATGAGTGAAATAAGACAGTGTCATGGCCTTCCTAGTCATGCAATTCCCCAGTTTAAACCCTGCTAGATATCTTTTATCCAGCATTTCCCTCTGTTTCAGAATTTACCACAAATCCCCTTATCTCAGGCTCCCATCAGTTCACTCCTGTGTTAGTACAATAGATAATCAACTCCCTTCCTTGCTTTGAGTCCTGTGCACTTATGTGACTAAGTATGCATTTTTTAATTCACCATTTTTATGCTACCAGAGACATTTGAATAAAATGCAAGTCAATCTATGTCACTCCCCTATTTAACAATCTCCAAACCTTCCCCTTGAATTCGGTAGGAAATCTAAACTTCTTAAATTATGCAACACCCCTAATGATAGTTTCAGCCTTTATTTTCAGCTGCCTACCCCTCATCCTCAACCTCTGCACACTTTCCTCCCTGCCACATTGAACAATTGGCTATTTATCCTACTTACCAATTTACATTGCTGTCGTTGCTTCTTCTGTCAGAAAACTCTTTCAGCTACCTACTAGATTCACTTTTCTTGGCCAACTTCTATTAATTTTTCAAGGTTGAACTCCTCTATGAAGGCTTTCCTGAAATTTCTTGACTTTTAATGTGCTGATGATCCTTTGTGCTAACCAAGATTTTAGCGCTTACCACGTTGTGCTAAAGTCAGTCAGTTCTTTCTTGTCTAACTTGCTAAGTAGACTATCGAATGCTCGAGAGCAGAAAACATGGCACCTATTCCACCTGAGTCCTTTGCTCTCAAAGCCCAGAGGATTATATGTATGTTCAGGAAAAGTTTTCTTAATAATTGTCAAACCATTGCTTTGGGTTTATTTTTAAACCTATTTTACCAACTACAGTGGAACTGTGTCTCCATTGTACATTTTCTACAGAGATTTGGCATTCTATATCCTTTTCAAAATTCAAATTATTTAACTATTTACTTCTACTAACACTATCTTATCCATCCATTCTCTTTTTACTTCATGGAATTTTTATTCTTTCATTTTTGTTCCCCTTTTTTTTATTGTTGCTCAAGTACAGTTGTCTCCATTCCCCTCCACCATTCCCCCCACCCAGATTTTAAAATGATTTTTTGTCATTTAAAATATTTGATACTCCTACATTTTCATAGCACATTTGCAAATTTTCACAATTAAAATCAATTTTTGTTTTAAACCTCTACTGTTTCAGTGTCTCTGAAAACACTTGGAAAACACTCTGAGAAACACTTGCTTCTCCTATTAATCTAGTTAAGTACTATACTACTGGCAGATCTCTGCCCAAGCATCTCTTCTTATAGAAGTTTTATCTGCCTTCACTTTCAGTGGGGTTCCTCTCAGGTAGGCTTCCAGGCCACTCTTTTTTGCATTGGTTATCACATCCACAATTGTTTAGTTGTATGGTTACTAATCTCTAAGCTCCATGAGGGCAGGGTTATATGACTATATTACCTGTCAAAGGATCAATAAATGTAGCTCCAAAGATGTATAGTTAATGTAATGTAATAAAAATCTTTAGGCTTAGAAAAGAATCTACCAAGAAAATGACTGGTAATTTTTCAAGTCTATGAAAGAAGGGATCGTAGCAATCAGAGGAATAAACCCTAGTTAGAGGTTTACTTTATTTGCAATGAAAAACTTTAGATATTGAAATAGCTTACTAAGTAAGTTTGTGGAATTTCTTCTGTACAAGCATCATAGTTATATATAGTAATGGTATTGAAGTCAGGCAGTTTGTATCCAATTCGTATTTAAATAAGGCTCTAGTGAAACAGAGAAGATGGCTTTTTTTGGGTTATTTTTAGCCTTTAGATGTTGAATGCATATTATTTTACTTAGCATTATGGAATTCTTGAATCACGTATGCTCAGATTATACTCCATATTGTTTCATTAGCCTAATAAAATAAAACTTTGTGTTTTCTATTTAATAGAAATGTAAATGATCTGTACAATATTAAATTTATAAATGTGTTTCCAAGCAACAACATGATTGATTATAGTCCCATTGAATATTCAGTATGAGCTCTTGCATGGGAAAATAAAGGAAATTCACTTTGAACTGAATTGAGATAAACATATCTCATATAAATGAATCAAGTTTCAATAATTCACAAGCAGTAAAACCCAAAGTAAGTCAAAGGAGATCTATTATAAATGCCATAGTCAAAACCCAAATGAGTATTATCATAATATTAAATTATATGTCCTATCTATCAACAGATTTAGCTTCCACACCTTTCTTGGAAACACAGTTTGAAATATTTTATAACAATATTAAATAAAACTGCATATTTTATGTCATTATAAGTAGATATTGTTATATTTTTTTAATATTTGATGATGGTCTATTATATTTTATGGGACATAAGAATGTCGCCATATGTGAAAGGCTATAAGTACTACTATATTTATCTTGAAAAGTCAAAATATTTGCAAAAACTATTTTTCTTATTTATTTTCTGTCTTACATTCAAGTTATACTTCTAATTTTAAAATAAAATGCAATCTTTAGGTTTTCAGGCAATAATATTTTTAAGTCAACCTGCTATGATCATCTTTGATGCAAT
The DNA here is from genome assembly GCA_004027735.1 of Carollia perspicillata. Taxonomy (NCBI): domain Eukaryota; kingdom Metazoa; phylum Chordata; class Mammalia; order Chiroptera; family Phyllostomidae; genus Carollia; species Carollia perspicillata. Next base: position 8,076 of record PVKM010028033.1, read on the forward strand.
GAGTAATTTAAAATGTACTTTGAAATGGTTTAAATAATATATAGATGTGTTTATATGGGCCGACATTGGAAAATAATTTAAAGTTAGTAATTGATAGCATCTAGCTAGAGGTAAGAGAAAAAATTTCACCACCATAAAGCAAAACTAATTTAACATTGAAAAACATTATTTTCCAAATCATGAAAGCCAAATTTCCAAATCCTAAATATCTACAAAATACCTTCATGTTTTGTTTTCTCTTTAGATTTAAGTAAAAATTGATATTTTATTTCTTCTAAGTTGCTAATGTCTCCAAATTTTGGTTAATATAATACTAATCGAGTCTGAATTTAGGATAGGCTCACTTGAAAACTACCATTTTTATTTGCATAAAAATAAATATGTGAAAACTAACTTAAGATTTTTAATTGAACCGCAACTTCAAAATTTTCCAACGACATATATGAGAGAAACTTTATGACAAGTACTAATTATTGGCATTGATGTACTTAGTTCTCGTAGCTCACTTTAGTTTGATATGGACATATGTGGTAATTCCTATTGCTAATGCTAAACTGGAAACGTATAACTTAAACATATATGTATTATTTTACTAAGTTAAATAGTTTCATAAAAATAGGTGTTGGTTACACCGTTAAGAAAACAAATAAAGCCTCATCGGCCTTGATGATTGTTTATACAGATTTAAGGCCTGGCTCTGTGGCGTTGAATTTCACCTTGAAAGTCTTCTGCATATGATTTCATAAACTTAATCACCAGGGAGTGTTTTTGTTTACATAATTATTTTACTGAGAATATTTCCACATCTCACATTGTCCTGTTATGTTATCCTAGAATAGAAACTTACAACTCAACCTTGTAGTTCTATGAAGTATAGCCACAAATTATCATTTCCACATTTTAAAATTTACAAAGTGCTTCTCGGTCACATTTAGCTAATTGTTTCGATCACCTTCCTCCACTAATAATATTTGATGACCATATTTATTAATCTTTCAACTACAAACGTAGAAACTACAAATATGGTGCCAAAAATGCATTCCCCAAATTGACAGCTATGAGCTGTTGAATTCATGCTCTTTCACTACAAATGTACAATCAAGCAGGTATTTTAATTATCTAGTCAAAGCTCAATACTTTTTTGGAAAATTTTTGTAGGTATATGTTGTAATGTGTATGTGTTCTAATCTTTATAGGTATATTGTGGTAATTTCAAACTTAATGATGTTTTTAGATACAGAAAAAATTATAGTGGCCTTTCTATAGCATTAGTGTTCTGAAGGCCACACAACCGTTGCTTCAGCTTGCAAGTGTCTTTATAACATTAAAAAGATTATTATGACATTGACTATTGAAGATTATACTTTGAAAATCTTCACAATAGCAACATTTTGTATTATTTTATATTATATAAAATATTTTATATTATTTCACTAATATATGTTATATTATTTTCCTAATTAGCTTACTGGGTTCTTATAAAATAACAATGCAACAAAAACTGTGCTGTAAATAATTTGGCCATGCCTAGAAAGAGATATGTCTTTTTGCTTTCAGGTTCTGGGAGGTAATCCTGATTGCAGCATTTTTATTGAAGTCAGGGGCTGTCCAGACTAGACCTTAGGATGATGTTGGCCATACCCAAGAGTCTCAGGGAGTGGGCTGGCTATGCTAGGAAGACCAACTATGTGATTTAGGATAGGGCCTCTGGGTCTCCTGGTATCAAGCAACCTAGTGACTGAGTTCAATCATGGGCAATCAATCATTAATGAGGCCTATGTTTTGAAACTGCAATGAAGACTCCAGACACCAGGGGCTGAAGAGAGCTTTCTTGTTGCCAATTCTCTCTAAATGTTGTAACACCTCAATGTCAGGAAGACAAAATACCCTGAGGATATGGGTCGTAGTTTTGCATTTGGAACCCTCCTAGATTATGTCCTATGAATCTCTTCCTTTGCATGATTAGAGGATGTATCCTTTTCCTATAATAAACACTAACCATGAGTATCTTGGTTTACACTGAGTTCTGTAAGACCTCCATTGATAGATTGTATCTGAGAGTGGTTTTGTAAACCCCCCAAATTTGCAAGTAGTGTCAGAAATGAAGGCAGTCGTGGGGACTGTGCCCTCAGATTTGGCAATTTGTTAATTTGTCAGTGTTTTAGCATACTAGTAATCTATACTAAACACCCATAGTAGTTGACATCTACCACTACTCCACTGCAAATTTGTGAAAAGTATTTAAAGTATGTATGTGGCAAAATAAATAGCAGCAGCTCTATGAATTGACTGTTAAGTAAACATGCTAGGAACTCTGAATGTATTGAAAGCTTGGTATATCATATCAGTCTGTGGAATGCATGTCTGATGTCCATGTCCAAAAAAGACAAGTAAGTAACTTGTTTAAGACTCACCACCTAATGTGTGGAAAAGCCAGACTTCCAAACCAGCCCTATTTCAAATCCTGCACTCAGAACAACCGTCAAACGCAGCCGCTCCCTGGTAACACAGCTCCCAGACCTATTTTGAGGCTGAGTTGATTAAGACTGAAGTATCTTAAGGCTAAAAAAGTATGTTATTTTGATTAACATGATTAGCTAAAATATAAGGAATAGCTAGTTTACTCACATGAATATAGCTCTGGCCACTTTCCATGAGCCCAAAATATATATTTGTTAGTTGCAAAATTATATCTACCACAGATTGTGCTATTGATTCTCAAAGTTTCAAAAGAGTATCAGCTAATTAGGGCAGCTGCGAAATCTCAGGCAGATTCCTCTACCTTCATTTGACAAAACATGCTGCCAAAATGTTCCAAAATATAACGTAAAATTTAACTATCGAACACTTGCAAAATCTTGTGCAACTAAAGCTCATTTTATCAACATAGGAGAGGTTTCAAACAATTGAAAACAGGAGAGGCTTATGCAATATCAGAAAATGTCTCCTAAACTAGAGTTTGAGTATATTTATGAACAAACATAGGATATACAGTATTATGTACATTTACATACATTTGGATGTATGTATAATAGTACATGTAGAGAAACACATGAGACTTAGGCACACTAAAATGAATAGAATCACAAATCTCCTAGACTAGGCACACATAGGAAGTATACAGGTGTGAGGACAGCTGTGGTAGGAAAAGCAATATATTGAGTTTCTGAATTTCATGAATTTGAATCTCAGGTATATCCTTGTGTGAGATTGCTCTTATTTTCTCATCCAGCAATTGTAAAGATTAAATAAAATGCAATCCATTTAAAAATAGTCAGTATATATGCTAAACCATTATAGTCAATAAAACTTAATTGGGCATACTAAATTTTTATTCTTATATCTTACATTACCATTAAATGTAATATACTATTATAGTTTAACATATTATAACATTAATTTTCTTACAGCTGAACTTTTGGCTTGGTTATGAGATGAATTGTATCTCCCCCAAAATTCATATGCTTGAGCCCCAGTGCCAGTACTTCAGAATAGTATTTCCAAACTCTTTGGAAATAGGGTCTTTCAATAGGTAATTAAGTTAAAATGAGGCTGTTAAGGTGGGCCCTAATCCAGTTTGACTGGTGTCCTTATAAGAGGAATTTGGACACACAGAGAGATGAGCATGTGTGCCCAGCGAGAAAAGACTGTGTGACGACACAGCCAGAAGGCGACCATCTGCAGGCGAAGGAGAGAGGCCTGAGGAAAAATCGAACTTGCCAACACCTTGATCTTAGACTTCTAACCTCCAGAACTGTGAGAGAGTAAATTTCTGTTGCTTCATCTGTAAAGTCTTATTTTGTATTTTGTCATGGTGGTATTTTCTTATGGCAGCCTTGGAAAACTAATATAGCCTTCTAATAAAAAATAATTTTCAGGGTAACAGTTAATTGTCACTACTAATGCTTGTTCCCACACTGAAAACTGGTCTCTACCACACTAGTTTTCAGTGTGCCTGGAAGATGCCCAGGGGAGTCTCACTTCAGTGTGTGCTCTTGGACTTCCCATTTCTGATATATACACTTTCTTTACATCTGAGTCCACTCCATCATGCAGAATCTAGCTGACTCAAGAAGACATAACTAATAGCTCAATCTGCCAGAGATTTCTTCCCCTAAACTGACCCTAACTACTATGTTCTTTATCGAGTAACTTTTTAGGATCATTTTGTAACTTAAAAAGCAATATAAAATGTAATTTCCCTGATTGAAAAAGCACTGGAGCTTATATTTTTGTATCTCACAAAACCCAGAATACTGCCTTGCATAAAATAAGCATAAAAATGATGTTAATGAATAATTTTTTAAAAGCAGTTAATCAGCGAAAAGATATAACCTATTTTTATTTTGTATTTATGCATCAAATAATAGTTAATAGACACTGCACTAACAAATTAACATTCTTGTTCTTTCCTTGTTTCTATTTGCCATATACAAACACACAAGTGCTTGCACTTTGGTTTTTATCTGGTTTCCTACTATGCCGGTAGCAGAATTATTCGGAATGGATTTAGCCTGAGCACAGCTCTCCAGTCCTTACCATAGATCAGTGGTTCTTGACACTTTCATTGCCAGGTATCTCTTTCACAACCTGATTAAAAGCTACAGGTTTTCTGCCCCAAAACTGAGACACACACACCTTTGCAATTAATGTCAGAAGTTCACAGACTCTCAAAACCTGTGTCTAGGAATGCCATCTTAAACACTCTTACCTTAATAGACTATCGTCATGGGGATCCCTGGTTGAACTTAAGAAAGGGGTGAGAATGGTCAAGTTTCCATTTGCGGAAAACACACTAACTGCCTGCGAAGGACCTATGCATGCATCGGGCATATGAACTTTCACGATGGTGCAGAAATAATTTGACAGAGCACTCAGCAATGTGCAGAAGTCATAATAGGACGTATCTTACAATTAACTAATTAAATAGCTAATATTTTATCATGTTATTTTTATTGTTTTAACCAGATAGGTATTTTATTTCACTGTTATTGAACTTTGTTTTAATCTGTAAGGAAACAAAATCTAACTGAGATCATGCCTGCCTGAATGTGGCTTAAAGTCTACTTAAAAATATATATACAGGTCCACAGACCAGAAAACAAATATGCAAAGGGAAAGAAAATATGAAATGTACACAAATATTACACAAATAGTTGGCCCAGAGGTGTCAACAAGACAATTGGCACTATTCACGTTCAATTGGAATTCTCCCTCAGCACTATGAATGAAATCGGAGAGCCCCACAAGGCCGAATAATGCGATTCTTACACTTGTGCCTGAAATTCCTAAACTATAAACCATTATTTAAACAGTCATCAGTTCCTGAAACATACATTAGTTACTTTCATAATATTCAATTCACATTTCCTAGAAAAAAATATTTTATTACTCTGTGAAGACTAAATACACTTGATGGAACAAAAACATTATTCTCTTTATAAAGTAGTTAAGCAATCTATATTTTTGGATCACATGCCAAAAACTATACATATGACTCTAAAGCATGACTTTGAAGTAAGGGTTAATCATGAATATCAGTGGATCACTGTGCTTTGAGAAGCCTGAAACTAAGTGAAAGGCATATAACTAATCTCTTAAACCAAATATTGTGATTGCATTAGCCTTCCAACATTTATCATACCCAATAACATGTTCGCACAGAAGATATTTTCCCAAAACTTGCTTATTTACAGATAAAGTTAAGTGTGACATAATTTTATTTTGTGTAGTAAACAAATATTGAATAATAGAATAAATCTTCATTATAGTTTCTCTTATACCCTTTATTATCCTTAACACAAACAGTAGGTAAAAAAAAGCCAGTTATAAAGAATTATATTCTTTTTAATAAGTGATTCTCCAAGGTAAATCTGGACAGAGTTTCAGACTGAAAAAAAAAAATACGGCTTCTGGTCCCAGGCCGACCACTGACATACTGACTTTCACAGACCTGATATCTTGAATTTATTTTGGTTCTGGAATTTACTAGCTATGTCCTCACCTCCAGGAATAAAATGAGATTGCCTGTAAATATCCTAGAGTGAAAAAATTTTTGGTTTCTTTTCACTTTTTCTCCCTCTTTCTCCTCCTCCTCCTTCTTCTTCACATTTAGCTTTATGCAATAACCACATACCCCAAAGTCAGACACTACAGGTCCAAATTCAGGATGGGTAACTGATTAGCCATGTAACCTTAGGTGTTTTTAAATGATTTGTTTTTGTTTCTATGCCCCACTTTCCTCATCTGGAAAATGGGAATAATGGTGCCTAAACCATAACGCTGTTGTGAGGATGAAGAGGGTAATGTTCCTGCAGTAATTAGAAGAATGCCTCATATTTAATGATTAAACAACAGGTGCTGATTAAGTCTCATTTATTTGAAGTTGTTATTGATTTTTTTCTAAGTATTACACTTGAAGACATTCATAAGAGACAGAAAAAAAACCTCTACTTTCAAATCTCTAATATTTAATCTCCTTAAGTTAAATTCATCATTGCTTATAAGACAAGCAGAAGGCACACCATCTCAAAATTTGACCTCAATAGTAGGCTTTATTCAACAAATACTAAATTGCTTCTGAGAAAATTTCCTAATTTGACTTGAGAGATCAAACAGGCAGAATGAGCCGGTTCCAACCCCTCAGTACAATGCTAATGATTTTTTCATGTTGAATTAATAGGATTGAAACATTTGTGGTTTCAGCAACTGTTGGGAACAGTGGGAGCATTTCCACCAGCGCACTGACAGCCTCGTGTCCCTCACGTGGCTGTGTTTAGATGTGGTTAGACAAAACAGGAATGCTAACAGTTTGTCTAGAGTGCCCTAACCTTAAATTAATAGTAATTATTTCCACTAAAGGCAGATATTGAACATCTCCTCCATCCCATGGAGAATTTGTATATTTATTTATGCATGCATGAGTGGGTAATTTGTTGTGCACATAAAGTAAGATTTATGTTTTGAAGCAGGTGAGTGGCTAGGGCTTAGCTGTTTGATTAATTATCACAGCAAGAAATGATTAAGATTTACCAACATGGAGAGCGTTTTTACTTTGCTCAAACACATTATTACCCCCTTAGATCCTTTCAATGGCTTCTAATTGCCCTCTGTTTAAAATTTAAATGTTTTCTCTTCATCTTTGTTGAGCCTTTCCACTCTCGGAAATACTACCACTAACTGATTCATTTCTACTCATTTCCCCATAACATTGGTGTAGTCACTAAACATTTTTTTGGATTATCCTCTCTTCATTCACATGGCCTCACCTGTGTTTTCATCTATCTTTCATTTGTCTGTTCTTCTAACCTCAAATTGCAAATAATATAATGTGAATATTTCTTTGTAATGCACTTCATTATAATACCTAAAATATTGCACTGTTATTAAAAAAATAAAAGAAATTTTCAGGTATAAATGTGTGCCTTAACTAATTTTAATTTTTGAGAATATTAATAAATAGTGTAAGTGATAATAAAGAAAGAAATGGATGATGAAGCAGGAATCAAAATACAGTTTAATACCATTGCTAGTAAAATATCTCTAAAATAGAGAAGCACACAAATTCAGCTGAAATTTCTAAAAAGAGAACTGAAAAAAAAATAAGTATAAGCATAACAATTTAATTTTTATAAAAGAGATTTTGGAGTCTTTTTACTACAAAGTTAACGTGTTATCTATTCCTCTTTTGATAGGGAACTTGGCATCAAACTTCTTTAAAAATAAATAGTACTATTTTTACTTAGGAAAAGCAAATTTAAAACACTAAAACCAGATTAAATTTTCTCACTACCTTGGTTAAAAAATAAATCGATATTTTGGAGAGCCAATATTGGAAGTGGTAAAAATAATCATTTTGGGCATTTTGTATACTAAGTGCGTCAGATTATTAAATGCAGGTGTCTCTCCTTCCCAACTTTTAGGTTTGTTAGATTCCTTGCTCCTTTTTCCCTCTTAAAGTCAGTGTTAAGACAATTGTATAAAGATTTTATGCACAGGGATGTATCTATAATGAAAAACAGGATGTGTAAATCTGTTAAGTAAGCATATGGCATGACTTTAACTCTTTTCATTGGAGCATTTTAATTGTTACCAATATGATTTTGGTGTTAAAACTCCAGACCAGAGAGAGAGAGAGAGAGAGAGAGAGAGAGACAGAGAGAGAGAGAGACATGATCCCTAAATGCTGGATATACTTATGGGAATATATGCAAAATTGGAAAGGCGGCATTTGGCAAATAATTTGAGAATTCATTACATAGTTTTTTCCTACAATGTGTGTATACATATACATGCACACATACAGGGATGGCCAAAATGTTGAATAATAATTAATAATACAGTAATTAATAAATAAGAACACAATAATAAACTGTATGTTTCATGTACTCAGGACTGTAAACCTACTTTAACCATTTCCTGAATATACATAGACATATATAATATAAAACTAACGTGTTCTAAATGTTATTTTTGCCAAGCATTTATCTAATTGACATACACACACATACACACATACACTGAAGTACATGCATGCATATACATTTTCCATACATTAAGAAAACCCTTCATTAGTATTTCTGTTTCATAAAAACATGAAGATAATCACTAATTGTGGCATCTAGCCTCTAAAACTGCACTGTCAGACCTTGCTCATTGCACAGCAATTATCAAGAGACTATTAGAATCAACGCTGTGAACTTTTTGATGTAGTTCAGGATAGAGTGTGGTATAACCCAATTAAAACAAAAGCATTTAAGGAGGTAAAGAAACCATTAAGGCCAATTCATTACACCTTCATATTTTGGGTTCAGTGGTACTGACTATGCACATTCAAGCAGAAAAACTTAAATTGTTGATATAGACCAAAACACACTGTAAATTTTCAAGGCAGGATAGCTGTAGAGTGCTGATGAAACATTGACAAAGCTATCCTAATGATTTAAACAGATGTTATGAATTTTAAAGATCGAAACCAACAGCAATGGATGGATATAAAGTGGATTCTTTGAGAATTATGCTTTGTTATTTTTCAGGCAACTTTAATGGGATCAATATTATTTTATGTATATATTGGCAGGTTTATGTAGTTGTCAAAAGTCAAATTTATTCCTGAAGTGGGAATGAACAGTAGTCAAACCATAACAAATCACAGTAGAGGGTTCAGGACTTTCTCCCTTTCTGAAACTGTTCGGATCATGCAAGCACATATCATTAAGCTAATTCTCTACAAGTAGCCATGTATTTTCAAATGCTGGTGTGCGTTTTCGCTGCTCCTGACTGCACTCTGTAACTGTATTTTAAAATTGTTGTTATTCTGTCTCTGCTTGAGCACATGGGTGTGGTGTGTCAGCACAGCAGACTCTACATGCTACTCACTGAAAGTTGCTCATGGGGCTCAGGAAAAGAATACAGCAATAAACACTGTATAATTTTTTGTGAAGTATGAACCCCCATTTACAGTCATCATCATCAAAACATAATATTGCTAAAGGATACCCATGCAAACACAGACATGAACCACTCATCTAGATAACTGTCTCATTAGCTGCAAAAATTTTATCTTATTAAATGTCATGATCCACCAATAATACTTTTGGGGTGTATAGAGCATTCCATCAACATTTACAATACATAACAGTGGGTGTGCTTGTTTTTAATTCAGTCAGTATTTTTGATAATCAACAGCTATAATGACAGAATGATCAAATCTATCTTCACCCTCCTGCATTCACTCCAGGAGTGACATCAACAAACACTACATCATAATCAACAACCATTCATGAAGAACATTGTCTTTCCTATTCCTACTAGCAGCTTAACAGCAGCATTTAGAAAGTGTTTTCAGCCCTGGTGGATGACATTCAGTGGATTGAGTACCAGCCTGCAAAACACAGGGTCGCTGGTTCAGTTCTCAGTCTGGGCACATGCCTGGGTTGCAGGCCAGGTCCCCAGGATGGGGCTCAGGAGAGGCAACCACACATTGATGTTTCTCTCCCTCTCTTTCTCCCTTCCCCACTCTCTAAAAATGAATAAATAAAATCTTTTTTTAAAGTTAGTAATATATAAAAAAGAAAGTGTCTGCAATATATTTTAAAGTGAAATTGCACAATGCCTTAAATCAGGACCAATGTCTGTACTACAGGTTGGACACATACCCCTTACCAATTACATACCTCTAGGTTTAAGCTCTACTTCAGAAAAAAAAAAATGAACTAGGAGACAAAATCTACTTGATAATGAGAGAACTGACACTGATCCATCTTCATGCTAGTTCTGTAACAAAAACAACTTGCAAGAAGAAAGGATCAGAATCAGAATAGCACAAATAAAGTACAGGCACAAAGAAAATTGATTTTTAACCTCCCAATCTCTCTCTCTCTCTCTCTCTCTCTCTCTCTCTCTCTCTCTCTCTCTCTCTCTCTCT
>PVKM010028034.1:0-18483 GCA_004027735.1 Carollia perspicillata
CCCTCCAGCCCCTGCAGGCCCCATTCCTACGTGTCTGCCCCTGTGAACCCGACAGGGTCTCGTCACCTCCCAGCAACCCCAGTGTGTACGTGAACAGGAGACACTCCTGATGGTGGGCCTGCAGTCAGGTTGCTGCCCAGAAAAGGCTCTGGAAGAACTAATCAGGGAGAGGTTTCCGGCTGCACGGTCATTGTACCAGTTTGCTGGGGCCGCCGTAATAAAGTGCCACAGACCGGGTGGCTTAAACAACAAAATTATTTCTCCCTCTTCTGGAGGCCGGAAGTTCAAGATCAAAGCACTGGCAGGGTTGGTTTCCTCTAAAGTCTCTGTCCTTGGCTTGCAAACGCACCCCCAGCCCTTGTTGCTTCTTCGAATGGTCTCTCTTACATGTGGGCTCCTGTGGCCTCTTTGTGTGTCCAGAGTTCCTGTTCTCATAAGGACCCCAGTCAGATCAGATCGTGGCCTCGTTTTAACTTCATGACCTCTTTCCAGATCCCAATTCCAAATACAGCTGCGTTCTGAGGAACTGGGGGTCAGGGCTTCAGCACATGAGGTTGATGGGGGGTCACAATTTGGCCCATATCAGGAACGTATTAACTTAACAACAAACTGCTTTATAGGAGGTAGAAGGTGCCTTTTTCTAATTAACGTAAGAACATCTTAGGGACTAGTGCTGGCCCAGCTGGTGGCTCCAGACTGTGTCACACTTGGGGCACAGAAACTTCTGCGAGGACTGGGAACCTAGGGCCTGCACCCAGCCTCCCTAGGGACACAGACAACCCTTCCCCTCTGGGAGTCCTACCAGCCGCCCAGCTGCCAGAGAAGGGGGTTTCCTTTTCACTACCCAAAGGACTTTCTGATAGTTATCTGCTTTTCAGTCTGGGGGACTCGCCCCATTCTCTCTCTCCTTCCTTTTTCTCCCTTCGCTCCCCTGCCCTTCCCTGAGACCCAGCACAGCTTAGCCGTTTTGCAAAAGATAAGCAGATACACTGTCTCCAGTTGACTGTGGCCTGTGGCTCTGCGAACCAACCTCTGCTACACAAGAACCAATAACCACTTCTTTCTTGGAGTGGGGGTGGGGAGAGGGAAAAAGCAATGAGAAAAAAAAATTAACTTCTCAATGAATTCACCCGCCAGATCTGGAAAGACATCAGCATAATGCCTGGCAGAGAGAGAGCTCAGCAACGAGGACCATGGTCGCTTTTATTGCTGTCATTGTTTGTCTCATCACAACCGCGTATGAAGCAGCCAGCACAGTCTATGGTCTGAGGAAGAAGCACCATGAAGCTGATGTCTAAAACAGCACTGGCCAATAGGAATTTTTGCCACAATGGAAATGTTCTCTACCTGCACTGCCCAAGAGGTAGTCAATAGCCACATATGGCTGCTGAACGCTTGATATGTGGCCAAGGCAAGTTTAAGTCCAAACAGCAATGTAGTTAGTTAGCAGCTACCACATCAAGAGGGCAGATTTACGCCATTTTTGTAGCAGCTGAGAATAGACAATGTCTGAGCCTTTTCATTCCAAATAATATAACATTTCCCACTTTATTTCCTAGCCGTGCACTGAGCCGCATTTTATTTATTTATCTTACTTATTTATTCACTATAAAGACTAGGATTGCACCCCTACCGTTCCTACAAGCAAGCCAAAAAGCCAACAACAACATCTGGAAGCCCCGGCGGGGACTTTTCCATGTTGAAACCTTGAGGTCCCCAACTCCTTCTGCCCAGCAGGCACGTCACAGAGCAATGCCATCCTCGCACATCTCCAGGGTGCAGCACCTCCTTTCCCAAACTCTCCCAAGGCATCTTAAGGAGTTTAGTGGAATTCTAATTAGTTTTGTTTCCATATATTGCTGCAGACTTTCACGCCGCCTCCCGAGAGCCTCTGCGACGCTGTTGGGAGGCACCTCTGGGCCAGCGCCGGGAGCCCCGCATTCCACACCCGAGGCCGCGCTGCCAAGCTCCAGGAAAGTCCTCTGAGCACAATTAGGATTTTTTACTAGATGCCTTAATGGTGTGCCCACTGGAAATGTGTACCTTGGCACAAGCGGGCCTCCAGGCTCCTGTCACCTTCTTACTGCAACTGTAATTGGATGTGAGCCCCTGGAAATTGGGCGCCTCTTATCATCACATTCTGCATGAATCGCTGCGTTCTGTGCAGGAGCGGGGCTTGCCTCAGACGCCGGCAGACAGAGCAGACTGCCCGACCCGCCTCGGACTTTCCCCAGCGGCTGGAAAGGGGCCGAGAATCTCGGCTTGGGCCACTGGAATTTTCCCTCTCCTCATTCTCTGTCCTTTCCAAATTATATAATTTGCTTGGAACCACATGTTTTCAAAGTCTCTCATTCACACCCCTTTGCAAATATTCTCAAAAATAGCATGTGTGTCTGTGTGTGTTGTTGCAAAGGTACACTTGGCAAATGCATAGAGTTCAACAAATTGGAGGGTCTCTCCCAGTGGGAAATACTTCTCTGATTCCCATTCACTTGCAGAATATAGTGCAAGCTCATTAATAATCATAAATGAGGCCCTTTGCGATCAGGTCCTGCTTGCATTCACAGCTCCATCGCCCTCTGTTGCATTTGGGTCGTTACTGCTGAGCAGCCCGCAGTTCCTTAAATCAACCCTACTGTCTCCTTCCTCCATGTATTCACCTGTGCTCTCCCCGCTCAACCCACAACACCCTCCTTGTCAGCCAGGGGACCATCCTGCCTGACACTCGGGTCAGGAGGCACCTGCTCTGGGAAGCCTTCCTCTTCCTCTCTCTGAGTTACTCCCTCCCGCTGTCCTGCGTTGGTGTTCTCTAGCTTACGTGTTTCTTGTGTTTCAGGTGTCTCTCTATTGCACTTTGTTTCCTCGCTCATCTTTCTCCATTACTGAGCTGTGAGATCATTGAGAGCTTGTTCATCGAACTTCCAGAAGCAAAGATAATGCCCGGCTCATCACTGCCAATCATGGCCCATTGTTGAACTGAATGGAAACAAGTGGAAGAAAACCATGTGATGAGGGATGGTTGTGTCTTTTCCACACGACATGTTCTCTTCCCAATAGAGTTTCGTTGAGCCGATTCTCATCTGCACAATTTTCACCTGCACAATTAAAGAAAAAGATGCAAATTACCTAAGAAATACCTTATGCCAAAGCTCAACAAATGAAAGGAAGGAGCTAGCAAGGGAGGAAGGCAGGAAACAAAGAAAAGCAAGCCTGTGTGGGGAGATTTATTCCAGGCCTGTCCCGTGGGCTCCAATTCCAAAGGACAGCCCGAATCTGCCTGCGGCTCTCCACCCACTTAAGCCCACCCTGGCCCAGCCCCGCCGTACCGCACCTGGACCTCTGCAGCAGCTCCTCTGTTTCTACCTGCCTTGTTATGCACCAAATATTTGTGTCTCCCCCAAAGTCATATGTTGAATCCCTAACCCAAGGATGATGGTATGAGGTGGGGCCTCTGAGGTCATGAGGGTGGAGCCTCATGATGGGGTAAGGACAGGAAAAGAAGCCATAGCTCTCTTTCTGTCTGTCAGCGTGAGGACACAGCGAAGAGGTGGCCGTCTGCAAGGCAGTGAGAGGGTCCTTACCGAGAACCGCCTCTGATATCACCTTGATCTTAGACTTCCCAGCCTCCAGCAGCGTGAGAAATGCGTGTCTGTTGTTTCAGCCCACCCAGTCTATGGTGGTTGGTTGCAGCAGCCTGAGCTGACTGAGACGTGTCCCCCACACTCCACTCTGCACTCAGAACCCAGTGTCAGCTTTTATAGATACCGGCATACCTCGCTTTATTGCACTTCGCAGATTGGTGTTTTATTTTTTAATTTTTTTTTTTTTTACAAATTGAAGGTAAGACCCTCCACCAGCAAAAAGATTATGACTTGCTTTATTGCAATCATCGCTTTATTGTGGTGGTCTGAGCCTGAGCCCATAATACCTCCACGGTACGTCTGTCAGATAAAGCCATTGTGCGCCTTAACCAACCCCACTGACCTTCCAGTCTCATGTGACTATAACACACACTCCTTTCCGCTGCCTACAGAGACCTGCCAGGACCTGGCCTCCACCTCCTTGTTCGCCAGGGTGGAACTCCGTCTTCACCCTCCCCCTCTTGTTCGCATGCCCGGCACTTCGCCCTCTTTCGGCCCCCACAGGCTAAGCCTACGTTCACTGCTGCCCACATGGCATTCCTGCAGCCGTTGGGTGGGTGGCTGGCCCTTTGAAGAAAGTCATCCAGTCACTGGGTCCTGCCCTGACTTCTGTATCTAAAGGCATTCACAGTCACTTTCTGCCGGTTTTGTTTTCTTCATTGAACTTTTCAGGACCTGATACACCTTCTTGCTCATTTCCTGGTTCATTCTCTGTCTTCCCCAACTAGGCTCCTCGAGGACAGAAACCTCACCTGTTTCATTAGCTACTGTATTCTTAGCACCTAGGACAGAGCCTGGCCCAAGCGGTGCTCAGAAATGACTGGTGATTGAAAGACTAGCTTGTGCCTGGGACTGTGCTGGACATGTCTACCAACGGCAGTCCGTGTAATCACGTCCAGGAGGGTTTCTTGCAACAGTTAGCAGGGAATTGTCAGTGATTTCCAGTGTTTTGACATACCTGGGGTGACTTCATTCAGAATTATTTCTTCGAGGTGGAAGTGAGTCAGAGAGTGTGACTTATGCCTAAGTCCCTCCACATCAAAGTATTTATGGACGAGTGCAGGGGCAGCAACGCTAAGCTGACCTTAAAGTGGAAGGCGCAGGAAGCTGCAAGCTAAGGCAGCGCAGTGAGGGCACCCGCCGGCGTCTGCAGCCCCGCTCCTCATCGCTCAGCTCTGGGGCGCCCATGCGTCGTGCTAGGGTTTATCAACCTGGCACGCAGGTTTCATCCTACCTGTCTGCCCTTTTTGATGCTGAAAAGCTGAATGCAATTCCTGAAACACTGGGTTTCTCAGAAGCAAAGTTCCCTGTGAAGGTTAGGCTGTGCTTTCGGGAGAGCGCTGTCACAGGGAGTCACAGAATTTCCTTCAGCTGTGAAGAGAGCACCAGGCTGGGAATCGGATACCTACGTTTGGGTCCAGACTGCACTGCTTAGGCACTCCGTGCTTTGGGGCAGGTCACCTAATCTCACCTAATCTGTCTTCTCCTCGTAAAAGGAATGCTTGCTCCATCCACCTCAGCAGTTTGTCCTAAAGGTCAGAACTAGAATCCTTCCCTGCAGGAAAGCCTAATCCTGTAGCGTGCCCCGCACTGCAGTTTGCTGCTATAACGATTGTCAAGATCCATCCCCTACCGCATCAGAGAATGATAGACTATTAGAAATCACTAATTCAAACCCTTTTATAAGATATATGTGTGCATGCGTGTTTCTATGTTGCAGGGGCTATAGAAGCCACATGTTTTATATGTTTTCCCATTCGCCTGAGAGGAGAACGCTAGTAAACATATGGAAAGATAACAGTAGAATAAAGAACAAAATGGGAGCTTTGGGTGAAAGGCCTCGGAAGTGTGGGACGGTGCTGGGAGTGTCGAAATAGCCTCCTAACCAGCTTCCCTGTGGAGGCGTCTCTCCTCCCCACCCCACCCCACGGGGCAGCCCCAGGGGCATTTCTCTAACAAAAGGGAGTTTATTTATTTGGGGGAGGGTGGTACTAAACTTTTATTTGGATTTTTTTTACATTTTTTTATTTGAAAATTTTTTTCGATTACAGGTTATATTTAAGATGATTTCATGTCAATTTCAGGTGCACCGCATAGTGGTCAGACAGTCGCATACTTCACCAAGCGCCCCGCTGATGTTTCCAGTACTGGACAGTCATACACGGTTGTTACATGTCACTGACTGCGTTCCCTACGCTGCGCTTTATAGCTTGGTGACTATTTTGTGACGGCCAGTGTGTGCTTCTCAGTCCCTCAACCCTCCTCCACTCTCACGACCATCTGTCTGTTCTCTGCGTCTGAGTCTGTTTCTGTTTTGCTTGTTCATTTGTATTATTCTTTAAATTTCACAAATAAGTGAAATCATACAGTGTTTGTCTTTCTCTGACTTTCACTTAGCAAACCACCCTCTAGGTCCATCTGACCTATCACCAATGGTAGGATTTTGTTCTTTCTTATGGCTGGGGAAGATCCCGTTGTATCCCATATGAGGGGGGACCCAAAGAAGCAGAATTTGTTTATAAAAAGTTGTGTATTTATTCGTACGTGTTTCAACTTCAGTCACCTTTAAAGTACTCTCCATTCGATGCAACACACCCGCCGAGATGGTTTCCCCACTGCTCAGAACAGTTTTTTAATTCATTGATTTCGATGCCTTTAAGTGCTTCTGCTGTGTTTTGTTTCACCTCTTCCACATCAGCAAAACATTTCCCTTTAAGGACTTTTTTCATCCAGGGAAATAAAATAAAAGTCTCTTGGGAGTGAGATCAGGTGATTAGAGAGGGTGGGGCATGGGGGTCACGTTGTTTCAGGCCAAAAACTGCCGAGCACTCTGCTTGGTGTGGGCCAGTGGGCTCATAAATCACCAGTGGTGAAATGGCCAAAGGCGTGAGAGAGTCTTTAAAAATAATCCTCTGAAGCCAAACACAGCCTCTCACAACAATGCCAGCTGATACACTGTTACAGAAGGGTTCCTAGAACACTCGCCTAGTACGGGAAGCCGGTACTACAAGGGGCCCGCCCTCCAGAATATAATTCCAGTTTCGTGTGTGTGTGTATGTGGTAGTTTAATAAGGTGGTTAAAGATGCAGACTTTGGACCCAGGCTGCTTGGGTTCTAATCCCACCTATGCCACCTGTACAGCTGGTCTTTTTGGCTCCCTGTAAAATTGGGGAAGTATCAGAATCTTCTTCCTCTTCTCGACATTTTGTGGATTAAATGAATTTTTGTAAAAGTACTTAGCATCCTGTCTGGCACTTCATAAACATTTGCTATTATCCTTAAATTGCTCTCTGACCCTATTGCTGGCCTAAGGAAAACTCTCTCATTGGGTCTCATCCCTACTATCAAAGGCCAGGCCCACAGTGGGTTGTCAAGTCCTTCTCCCTCTCAGCCACTTCGTCCATTACTCTCCTTCACCCCAGTCAAACAGAACGATCCGCATACCCTGATGCTCTTCTTGCCCTCAGACTGGACTCCGCTTCCCAGAGCTGGAGGCATCCTCCCTTTCCACTGAGCTCTCTGCCTTGTGCTTCCCATCCCAGTGTTTGAGGTCACTTTATCCTCCAGCGCCAGGCCATGAGCGCCTGGATGGCACGGATTACGACTGACTTGACTTGTGTGCTCTAGAATATCCCCGACCAGCCTTCTGACCGTAGCAGGTATTTAGTAAATACTCGTTGAATGAATGAATGGCCAGATGTGGTCAGAGGCGGCATCACAGAAGTGAGAGTCACACTGTATCTCGAAGGTAGAACAGGCCTTTAAAAGTGGTTATTATTTGTTTTTACTGCGGTGGTTAAGAGCACACGTCATGTGGCTGAACTACCAGGCTTCCAGCCCTGATTTTAACACGTCCTGGCCCTGGGCAACTTGCCTCGCATCCCTGCCCCTCGGTTGTCGCATCCATTGAATAAGAATAATGAAGGTCCTTTCCTCATTGCGCTCCCTGAAATGAGCCAGCCACAGAAAGACAAGCACCATGTGATCTCACTCACATGTGGAATCTAATGAACACGATACATGAACCAACAAAACAGAAAGAGACTCGTAAGATACAGAGAACAGGCTTACAGCTGTCCGAGGGGAGTGGCGTTTGGGGGACTGGGTGAAAAGGGAGATGGGGTTAGGGAAGGAAAACCCTCGTGGAAACAGACAACAGCATGGTGGTACCACCAGGGGAAAGGGGTGGGGGAGGGAGAAGGGGGTGGTGAATGGTGAAGGGAGGAGACAGACCTGGGGTGGTGAACGCAATCCAATATACAGATGGTGTGTTAGAGAACTGCATACTTTACACCTATGTAATTTTATTAACAAATGCCACCCAATAAATTCAATTTAAAAATACTTTCTCCATGGTGTTATATTGTAAGGGTTGTCACACAAACTTAGACTCATTCCTCGTGCTCAGTAAGTGCTCAACAAGCAATAGCTGTTATTACTGTTTTCGTAACACCAGTAAATGCTTCTGGTAAGAGACCCAGCAACACAGTTAAAAGTGGGATCCTGCCCATAGACATAGCCACTGCTATTCCATTTTTTTTTTTTTTTTACAAATAAGGATGCTGAGGCCTGAAACAGTTAAATAACTTGCCACTCAGTCACCAAGGACAAGAAGTCAGGCAGTGAGCCTCCAAAGGAAATGATGGTGAGGGCAACTGGTGGAAGACATGTTCTAGCACATTCCCCTCCTCCGACGGCACACCCCTAACTACCATAGTTCACCACAAAAATCTCTGTGTTTTCATAAAGCCTTTTATCCCCAGCCCATGCTCCATGGATTCAGCAAGAATTCAACCCAGACAAATGCCACCACAATAAAGGTCTCATGGAGCCGACAGACCCCTTAATAGACTTGGTCCGAACATCTTACGTGGAAATCAGTCATCCTGCCACCCTGGCCGAGGACCTGCTTTGTCTTTGCTAACTAGCCCGCTTCCGTGATCACTCATAATCCCTTGGTGTTCGCTCCTTTTTTATTTTCACTCTGAAGACTTTTACAGCCTCACCGTGAAAAATCACCTCTCTTCGAGCATTTCCTCCCGCCAGGTGGTGGTAGCCTTTGAAACACACACTAACATTTCTATACCTTTCAATCCAGTTAATATTCACTCGACTTCCGTCTAACTAGGGTGACGGATGGCACTCATTCTCCCACTTTGACAGCAACTGTCGTCTGAGTGAGACCTGCAGAACCCTTCGTAGGCATCAGCTAAGCCCCACCACGCACTGTGAAGCAGGAAAAGGCGAGGGGAAAGTGCAAAGATGCAAGCGATCGGTGTGCGAACTGTGTGACGTAAGCCAGAAATGGTACTTCCACTTGGTGTCTTCCGTTTTCACCTCTTCAGTGCGGGCCCAGTCAGAGAACTTTCGCACTGGAGACTTCCCTGGTGTCCCTCTCCCGCTTTCTTCTCCAGTTTAGAACCTCAGCTGCGGCCTTTGCCCGCCAGGCCCCCTCTGCGGCCCTCCGGATCCTCCCAGCACGCTGCAGGAGAAGGCTTCTGTGGGGTCTGGATCCACCCTACTACCCTTTCCCTGATGAGGAGGAGGGCAGGCTGGTCCTCAGGATTTCTGACCGCGCCAGTCACCTGCATGGAAAGAGAGTGAGGAAGGGACTCCACATTGATGAGAAAGGATCCAGCCCGGCCGCTGGACCAAACTTGTTCTGTTAATGTAATGTGTTGACTCATCCAAGGCAAAACCTCCACCTTCTCGGACTTATGGTGTGGCCCCGAGGACTCCATTTATCTGTAACTTACTCCGTCTTAGGGAAATGGGGTAAGGGATCAGGGTCTTGGAAGGTGTGAAACAGCTACATGTGTGATGGATGTGTCCCCCGTGAGAAGGAGGGTGGCTGGGGTGTTGGGACTGACACCCCAGTGAAGTGGAGAGTTGAAAGCTGCTAAAATCCCCTGCCCTGGGAGTTGGGAAGTTCAGCGTTCTGTGGCAAAGGGAATGAGAACCTGGAAAACCAGGCAATTACACAAGATCAAGGTCAAACTCAAAGTTGTGTCCAAGGCTAGAAATGCAGTTCAGGGAAGGATAACCCAAATAGACCACTGGACAAGCTCTAGGAAAACTTTTCAAAGTTCTCCAGCATGGAAGAGCAACGTGGTAGCTTGAGAAGGCCTGCGAGGGCTTGGCTGGAGGTGGAGACTAACCACTGTTTTTATTCAGGGAAAACCTTGAGCTGGCTCTATGAATTGTAGGTGCAAGGGCCTTTTCCTCCCATAGCACTACCTTGTCAAGGGCCTAAGGGCCCCACTTTCCATCTTGGGGGGCTTATAAGTGCCCTGAGATATTGTATGTTGGGTCGATCACCTCGGGTAAGTTCAACTGTGACAACGTAGCCAAGGTTGGGGGCAGTTGGTTGTTATTTCTTTCCACAGTCAATGAGATGTCCTTACTGGAGGGCAGAGGACAAGTCGGTTGGTGTGGCCTGGGCGTGGCTGACACACAACGTTGTGTGAGATGGTCTGCAGATGCTGTTTCCGTGCCAGCCCTCCAGCCCCTTCAGATCTGGCCCTCCTGGCCCAGACCACACCAATTATTCTCTCTACTCTGGTTCTTCTGAATTCCTGAAGCTCGCGTGGTAGGGCTGGTGAGGAACTTTGTTCTCACTCATGGAACTTTCTGCCAAATGTTTTATCCTTTCTGTGGGTCTTTGCCATTTCCCTAATGGCCTAAGCTTTGGAATCAAAGGTCAGGGAGAGTCTTTTCCAGACTCTGTTTTCCACGGTGACATCCTTTCCCTGAGGCGGTTCACACAGAAGAGCCCCACTGCTTCAAAGGGCACAGAAACATGAGGGAAACACCAACTGGAGAAAGGAAGCATTGGGATTGCGGGAAAGCATTGGTTAATACAATACAAGGATATGAAATATCGTTCTCCCAGAAATCTAATTTGTTAAGGGGCTGATCCAAAGTTGGTTGTCTCACTGGGGTGGGAAAACGATCCGGGGTGACTCCTGGCAGATCTACTGGACTTCTGTGTCCTAAACATCAGCTGGGTATCCCAGGAGGGGCCTGGAGGGCATGGCTCTCACCCAACACAGCCACGGGAGTAGGGGAGCAGGCAGGTGTGGGAGCAGCAGCTGCCCCAGGGGCCACCAAGGACCCACAGGAAGAGGGAAGCTGGAGAGTTTCTCCCTCAACTATCCTAGCACAGCAGAAGAGCCACAGAGAGCCGCCAGGTAAGCAGAGGGGGCGAGGAGCTGGAAGTTCCACAGCAAGACTGGGTGGGGGCAGAGTCTCTTTGATCAGAGGGAGGACCCCGGGTTGAGGATGTTGAGACCTGGGAAAACCAAGGGTCCATTAGAGCAGAGCCAACATGCTTTTCCCGGTTCTCATGCTCTTGACGGCAGTTAAAAATGGGCCGTTTCAGGATTCCACCTAGTAACTGAGTCTCTTGAGTCTGGGCTCTGAGGCGAAGGGCTGTTGACACTAAGAGGAAAGCGTCTCCTGTTTATGAAACACTGTGGTTCATATAATTCCTATGTTTAAACTTCATCCATAGGCAGTGAAACAACTATTGTGTGCAAAATATAATTATCTAAGATTGATTTCATATAAAGTGAAGAATCTAGATGGACCTTGATTCCTGTCCAAGTGACTCAACTGGCTGAACTGATTTAAATGGAAAATATTCGGTCAACCAAAACACACCATGATTCTTGAGAAGCTGACCTACCTTCTGGCTGGATTCTACATTGTCCATCTGTCACATTTGCTCTCAGGCAGCTGTTAATGTGAACTCCTATAACATATGTGAAACTCTGTGTGTCGGTGCCATTGAGAGTAAACACACACACACACACACACACACACACACACACACACTTGGAGTTAAGTCAAGCTTCCTCCGCCTGAAAAGGGATTTTACAAAGGGATGAAGAAGAAAAGAAAACAAATCTGAGATTCTGGGGGGCAATGTACAGCAATCACCAATCCCAAACTCTTCGTTTAATTTATTCCCAATTTTGAAAGATGTCATTTGCGTAAATGCAAGCACATTCATTCTGGGGGTGAGCGGAAATGTCCCCAACTTCTGGTGGTAGCGGATACATCTGAAAAATGGAATCGAATCAATTTAGCTCCCAAGAGGGACAGGTAGAGGATTCCTGTTTCCTGCCAATTCAGTGGGAAACAATGAGGACAGAAAAAAAAAAATGGAGCCCTCCCTCCTGTTTCTGGCCTTCGACGTGAACTCTTGATAAGATCCTGGAAAACAAGTGGCGTTTTTACCGGCCGCTTGCCCTCTTCAGCTGAGAAAACAGCACGAGTCCGAACGAGGAACTGGGGCCACCTCTATTGTGAATGTGGCCAGGCTGGCTTATTGTCGCCAACGAGCAAATCACGAAATGACTGAGATAAGGAATATAATAACATTTTCACATGAACCTTACATTCTTACCTCTTCTATAGGAAAGGATATCCCTGCAGGAAGGAGGAAGGTGGGGCCCCGCCCATGTCCCACAGCCGTGCGGGGCCTGCATTGTCCAGGCCTTTTGTAGGGACACAGGAAGAGGGTACGGAAGCTTCTACAGGAAAACAGAGAAAAGTTCAAACATAAACAGCATCCAAAAAAATTTACCAACAGTGAACTAGATTTCCTCTCCGGGCTTTCCAGGCTTCCACGTACCACTGGGCTGGCAGATTTTAATCTTGGATTCGGTTCACCTTGGTAACCTCCAGCATGGGGGACTGTGCTGTTTCCCCACTTAATAAGTTAAAAGGATGTGTTTTCTACGGCATTGGAGACAAAAACAACCTCTTTCCAGAGACTGTATCCTGGCCTGGCTCGAGCTCGTTCTGTCTTTTCCATCTGCCATTTCTGGGGAGGGCAGGCTTCCCTGAAGTCCCGTGTGGGACAGGGCGGCTCCCTTTCAGGAGGCTTTGAACAAAAGCTGAAAGTGGCCAAGTGGCTGCTCCTACCACGAGGCAAGGGTTTGGGCTCAGCTCCCCAGTGTGGGCCCGAATGCACCTCGCTTTTAAGGAATGTGAGGAGAATTGTGTCCCTGCTCCGGTAAGGGCTGGAATTCCTGCCCACCCTCCCTGCTATTCTCTATCCACTGGGAATCAGAGGAAGCGGCCCTAGGAGTCTCTGCCACCCGCCCCGAGGCCACGTGGCTCTCTGGTTTTAGGGTTGAGTTATGAAAACCGCAGCTCTACCAGGGAGAAGTAATCCCGTGGTTAAGTCTGAAAGGAGATGAAAAAGAGAGCAGCTTTGGGGGACCTCCTCTCCCTATTCCTAGTCTCTGTGCATGAGACCAGAATGGCCCCCCTTGGCCTCCAGCTGCAGAGATGGACAGCAAACAGCAGTGGAACAATGTTACCAGATCCCCGACTGGGGACTCCAGGCAAAGGGTCTCTCTAGGGCAACCTCCGAAGGGAAAGAAGTTTCTCCCCACTTTTCCCACTGATCCAAACACCTTCATCGCTGGCTAGGTGCAGGGGTGCCTGACCTGCGGCCCACGGGCCCGTGCGGCTCAGGATGGCTGTGAATGCCGCCCAACACAAAATCGTCAATTTGCTTAAAACATTATAAGACTTTTTTTGAGATTACGTGCTGCAATGTATTAAATATGTGGCCCAAGACAACAACTCTTCTTCCAGTGTGGCCCAGAGACACCGAAAGGTTGGACACCCTGGTAGGGACTGTGGAAGCCGCTTCCCACCACGCTCTCCGGGAGCAGCCAGAGGCTGACAGGAGCACCCTTTACCTTCTCCAACGGGGCCAGTCACACTCTGCAGGAGCAAATGATTACAGTGAACAGACGGGCTTCCCAGAAGATGCCGTTATGGGAAATGAAATCACTCCCTACCAACTCCCCGCTCCCCACCCCGCAAATAGCTCTTAAGGCCAAGTATCTTTCACAGCCCATCAGAGGAAACAGCTCTAAGTGGACTGCTCTCGCTTTTTAGGTGATATCTTTTTCTGAATTGCCTTTTCCAGAACAAATGACTTCCATTATGTCCAGCCAGGGCCCAGTTCTTCACTTGAGTATGTAAAGCAAAACATGGCTTGGGCCCCAGATGTGTTACTCACAACAGAAAGCTCTTCGGACAGGGGCCCCAACTGGTGATTGAAGCGTGTTATGTAAAAGCCCAGGTGCAAGTAAGAGGGTGACCTTGACTTCTGAGACCAGTTTCAAACACTGGTTAAGATGCATTCGGAATGCTTTGCCGCAGGTAAGGGACACTCGCATGTTCAGAAAGCACCCTTTCGGGCAACACAAATCAGTGGAAGAGCTGTTGCCTACACCCTTCCGTTCATTTACTCATGTATTTATTTACACAGGGGTGGGCAAAAACAGGCCTACAGTTGTTTGTATGGAATATGATGCAATAATTAATAAATAATAATACAAGAATAAACTGTGTTTCCTGTACTCACAACTGTAAACCTACTTTTGCCCACCCTGTATACGAAGGTGCCAGACATCGGGTTACATTTTATGGACGACCAGGAGAGTTCCCAGTACATCTCACAGCAGCCAGCCATTGGCTCTTGGAGACCTCACTGGCCATTCTGCTGGAGAGCCCCTTTCCTGTGCCAGCTGTTACCTCGTTCGTCGCTTAGTGCGCCGAACGTTTTAGTAACCCCCACAGCTGTGCTGGTGCGTGCCTGCTGCACAGCAGCCCTGGATACAACGATGCGCTGAACACAGTCCCTCCTCTGCAGAAGCCCACAGTCTGGGCCTGTGCCTCTAAATTAGGAGCTACTCACCGAGAGACAGGATGTGAGGGTTCTGGGTCTCAAGCTGACCTGAGCCTGAAGTCTGGCATGGACCCCAGGCTGTTCTTAATTCCCACTGAAGGGAAGCAGCAGGAACCAGGAAGGGCCCTTCTCATCCAAGGCTGGGCGTGAGATGGGGCTGGGACAGGCAGTGGGGTTATGCTCATATTGGTGAACCAGGTGAGGGACTGCCTGGGCCCTGGGTGCTCTGTGTCCCACGTGGCCCGGCAGGGGTGTAGCTACCTGTGGAAAGCACCTGCCACACCCCAACACCAACAGGTGCCCCAGGAGGGGTGGGGAGTGCACAGGACCACTGGGTTCCAAGCTTCCCACTCAGTGCTGGGGCTTCTCATCAGACACTGAGATCCTGGTTTGGTCTGTCCCCACGTAGAATCCTGGACCTCGACTCCAACTTCCTCCTGTACTTTCCCAGAAACTGAATTCTGAATCAGTGGTACCTGCCAGCCAACCCCTGGTGGGCGAACACCCAGCCCTGGTCTCCCCTGGACTCTAATGTTCTGTGTCTGACTTCTCCCCAGTCTTCATTCATTATTCATCATTCAGACATTCATTCAATGAATATTTATTGAGTAATTATCCTGGCCAGGCACTCTGTACCTGCTGGGGATACAACAGTGACCAAGAAAGACATGACCCTGCTCTCAGAGGGCCAATAGTTCGGCCAAATAACTGAAAGGTATCAAATTGTTCTTGAAAATCTCTTCGTATATAATCATGTTTAAATACACTGTTTTAGAAGCTGGTGTTCTAGATTGGCATGTTAGATATTTCTTCCATTTTTTTATTGTCCACATTATTTACGATGTTATATGCTTGTTGTGTTCTAACTTTATTAATACTTTTATAATTTTATTAACATTGTTTATATTTAGTTGTTAAGAATTTTTGAACACACATAGCTATAAATCCATAGGCCTTGAAGAGCCAAGCCCATCTGAACCAGGCTAAGTCTTCCTTAAGATAAAAGAGATCCAAGGCATGGCGTCCCCCTGGCGGTGGAGGACCTAAATCAATCCCGACACCAGCATTTCTAGAGGGAAGGTCGCCGTGTTCCAGGCACTGTGCGGAGCATTGGGCACGGATTCTCTAATTGATCACAACTCCAGATGCAGCTACTAATATTATCCTCATTTCACAAATAAGGAAACTTAGACTCAGAGGTTAAATAACAAGTTTTAGGAGAGAAAAAAAGCCTTTTAACGTTTGAATCTGTAACTTGCTTGGCTTTGCTAAGTGCACAGTGGCACACGAAATATTTAACTGGTGTGGCATGGACACTGACCCATCAGAACAGGTACCAGGCTGGGGAGCAGAGGCAGAGTCTGAGGCCCAGGACACTGGGGAGAGGCTGGGGTCGCCAGGCCCTGGGTAGGGCTGGCTAGGCTAGGATCGGTTTATGAAGCAGCGCGGAGGTATTTCGGTATGTTAATAACGCAGACCGCCACACGCACTGAGCCCTGCCCAGGCCCCCCTCCTGGGGGCCCGCTGTGTGACTACGGGGCCGTTGCATCCTTCAGCAGGTTGGAGGGTTGCTGAGGGTTAGGTGGACTTTTCCAAGGTCTTAGT
The DNA here is from genome assembly GCA_004027735.1 of Carollia perspicillata. Classification (NCBI taxonomy): domain Eukaryota; kingdom Metazoa; phylum Chordata; class Mammalia; order Chiroptera; family Phyllostomidae; genus Carollia; species Carollia perspicillata. Next base: position 15,964 of record PVKM010028034.1, read on the forward strand.
GTGCTGGGGAGATGGCGAGTTGGTGAGTATAATCTTATACAAACTCTCTGGGGTTTCCAAAAGCTTTCTTGTTTGATTCTAGACCACAGTGCCCGAAGTGGAAGTCAGTGGGCAGAACTCAGCCTGCACGTGTGCTTTATTTAACCCGTACAGCGATTTCTCACTTTAAATAACAGAAGCTCACATTTCTGTGGCACTAACTATAGGCCAGACATGTATATGCTTTACATATATTAACTCATTTAATCTTTACAGCAAACCTACAGGGTAGGTACTACTATTACCCATTTTACAGATAAGGAAACTAAGGCACAGATAGGTCGAGTGACTTGCCTAGAGTGGCACAGTTGATTAATAAATGGCAGAGGTGGCATTTGAACCCAAGCAGCTGGACTGCAGAGTGCAAGTTCTTCACCGTTATGCTCCTCTGCCTCTCTGGTATGTTTGAATTATTTGTTGACATCTGAAAATCAAGAGAGGTAAGATAAAAATCCAGATTTACTGCTTGTCAGAATGAAAAATCAGCAGTTACAATAACCCCAAGCTGACATGCCTTCAAGGTAAAAGGCGTCCCTTTTACATGGGGGTGTGTTCTTTGGCTTTCCCCAGTTCCCACCACGCCCTATTGCCTTCCGACACTGAGGCTGACAGCCATTCACCGTTTTTCATCGGGCTAGCCCTGGTGTTTCCTTACAGACAGCCCTCTTCACTCATTCGTGTGACCTGCCTGGCCCCGGCAGACACTTGTGGCCCTCAACTAGAGTCTTCCTAAAGACAAGAAGCTCTTTTGCTCTAACACACACATTAGGATGTGGGGAAGGATGTGAGGAGCTCACTTCTTCTGTGAATTGTTGCTCAGTAGCAGAAAATTAAATGATAACAGAGAGTAGAGAAACAAAGTAATGATGGGCAAATTCAAAGCAACGGCTGGAGAAAGCTTGTAACAATCGGGAAGAAAATCCTTGATCTGCTCAACCCAAATCATGTGAGACCTAAATGTTCTAATTAAAAACAAACAAACAAATATATAAACTGATTACTAAGCTAAATTTCCTACAAGTACAAATAGTTTTCTATAAAGAATTGTAAAAACTGTCATTATAAAACAATATAATTACCTTTTAAAACTCATCTACTGGAATTTTTGCATTCAGATGCAAACCATCACCTTCCCAAGGATCCTCTTGGAAGATAGGTACCTTTTCCCATGACCCCCTGCCAGAGATATTTTGGGGCTCCTTGTGGGGGCTAATCGTCAAAGCAATTTACGAGCCAGACAGCAAAAGTCAATCTCATTATTTTATATCCACTTGGTGTTTTTGATCTAAAACAGTAACATTCACCTTTTTACCATTATTCAAATAATATTCTTGTTCCAAATTAAAATCCATTAAAGGATGAATATTTGTTCATAATGAGAATAAAACAGTTAGCAACAATGTTGGAAGATGATTCCATAAGCGTATCAGCAGCAGGGACATGGCCTCTCAAAGAGACCTCCTTCAACAGCTAATGTTTTTTGAAAACATAGTTTGATGTGTTTGGTTAAGTACTCTGATAAGAGAGAGAGAACTATCTCGTTCTATTTTTTAATGTGTGCATAGAGGTACCAATAGAAAGTGTGTGCACTGAATCATATACACTGAGTAAATAATTATTTCCGTGTAGAGCGGGTACACATGATTTTTATTTTCTTTATTAATATTCATTCAACAAGGGTTCCATGCTTACCAGCACTATGTTAAATGTTAGGAATACAGTGTAAAGATTTCTTTAGGAAAAAAGAAACACAACAAAAAAAGATTTCTTCCTAGTTTTGCATTACAGTGGGAATGTATGCCTTTTGCAGTGATAGAAAAACTATTTCCATTCTGAAAATGACAGATCTGTGTATTTATCTGCCAGACGGAGAAAATCAGAGAGGGAAGAGGGTCTGTCTCCATAACCCAATCTGTTGAGGTAACTGGTTCTCTCTGAAATCACCTAACTTTGGTTTAGGAGACGCAGGCAAATGAAATCTCCTGCAAAGGCAGGTGGGTGAGTTGGAAAACAGTCATACATCGGGAGTAGAAAAATGAGAGGTTCGAGACCCACACCAGCCCTTATTTGTGTGACTTTGAACAATAAGTTTAATCATTCTAGTATTAGGTTCCTAAAATAGAGGGGTTGGACTAAGTAACCTCTAGGGTCCCTGACAACTTTGACATGATTATTAATATGATCATTATCAAGTTAAATCATTCACTTAAATCATGCAACAAAACACGGGGTCCAGCAGAAGTAACACCTGCTTGAGTGTGGTTGGTAAAGTGATAATATGAGTGTAATAATGTATAGTTTTAATTTGCATGTTTCATCTAAAATGCCATATGGTGTGCTTGAGTGTGATATTGTTATATTACAGAATTACGTGCTTATGATTTTGTAATACAAGATTTTGTAGTAAAAGCAGGGGCGTTATTTGTGCCAGACCGTGTGTGTGTGTATGTGTGTGTGTGTGTGTGTGTGTGCGTGCGCGCG
>PVKM010028035.1:0-18568 GCA_004027735.1 Carollia perspicillata
TAGTAGAGTTTGCTATCAAGTACCATAATTCCTCCAACTTTATTCTTCTTTCCCAAGATTGTTGTGGCTATTCAGGGTATTTGGAATATTTGTTTTACTTCTGTGAAATATGCCATTGTTACCTTGATTAAAATTGTATTGCATCTATAGATTTATTTACATAGTATGGATATTTTAAATTATATTTTATTAATTATACTATTACAGTTGTCTTGATTATTCCCCCTTTGCCCCCCTCTACCCAGCATCCCCTACTCCCTCAGATAATCCTCTTACCAATGTTCATGTACATGGGTTATGTGTATAAGTTCTTTGGCTACTCCATTTCCTATACTGCACTTTCCATCCCTGTGGCTATTCTGTAATTACCTGTTTGTACTTCTTAATCCCCTCACCTTTTCACCATCCCCCCACACCTCCCTCCCATATGGCAACCATCAAAACACTATCCAGATCCATGATCCTGTCTCTGTTTTTCTTATTTTCTTTGCTGTTTTTTTAGATTTAGTTGTTGATAATGTGTATTTTATGGCATTTTTGTTCATAGATTTGATCACCTTTTTCTTAAATAAGTCTCCTTAACATTTCATATAATAATGGTTTGGTGATGATGAAATCCTTTAGTTTTATCTTATCGGAGATGCTCTTTACCTGCCTTTCAATTCTCAGTGATAGTTTTGCTGAGTACAGCAATTTTGGCTACAGGCCCTAGCTTTTCATGACTTTTGAGTATTTTTTGCCAATTCCTTCTAGCCTAAAAAGTTTCTTCTTAAAAATCAGCTGGCAGTCCTAAAATGTTAGGAAACTAACTTTTCTCTTGCTGCTTCTAAGATTCTATCTTTATCTTTTAACTTTGTCATTTAATTATGATGTGTCTTGGACTGGGCATCTTTGCATCTATCTCATTTTGGACTCTCTGTGCTTTCTGGACTTGAATATCTATTTTCTTCACCAAATTAGGGAAGGTTTCTTTCATTATTTTTTCAAAGTGATTTCTAATTTCTTGCTCTTTCTCTCCTCCTTCTGGAACCTTTATGATGCAAATGTTGGACCTCTTAAAGTTGTCCCAGAGGCCGCTTATACTATCCTCATTTTGAGGGGATTCTTTTTTCTTCCTGTTGCTCTGATTGGTTGTTTTTTTTTTTTCTTCCTTATGTTCTAAATCATAGATTTGAATCACAGCTTCATCCACTCTACTGTTATTTCCCTGTAAATTGTTCTCTGTTTCGATTAGTGCATACTTTGTTTCTGACTGGATCTTTTTTGTGCTGCTGAGGTCCTCCCTAGGTTCTTTCAGCATCTCATAATCAGTGCTTTGAACTCTGCATCTGATAGATTGCTTATCTCCATTTCATTTAGGTCTTTTTGCTAAGTTTTGTTTGTTTTTCATTTGAGCCATGTTTCTTTGTTTAGTCATTTTGTTTTAGCCTCCTTGTGTTTGTTTCTATGTATTAGGTGGAGCTGCTTTGATTCCATGTCCTGGTAGTGTGGCCTAATATAGTAGGTGTCCTCCCTTCCTGTGTCAGAGCCTCCCCTGTCACTTAAGCTGGGTACTTGAGGTGTGCCCTTTATGTGGGCTAAGCACATCCTCCTCTTGTAGTTGAGACTTGCTTGCTGTTTGCAAATCAATGGGAGGGATTTACCCAAGTCAGTTGGCTGCAAGGATTGGTTGTGACAATTTAGCACCACCCCGCTATCCCTGCACCGTTGATCTTCCATTGAGTATGAACATTTTAATGATGTTAATTCTTCCTACCCATAAACATGGCACATGCTTCCACATATTTGTATCTTTTTCAGTTTCTTTCTTCAGTGTTTTGAAATATTCTGAGTATAGGTTTTCTACATTGTTTAAATTCATTCCTAAGTATTTTATTTTATTTTTAATGCAGTTATAAGTGGGGTTGTTTTCTTGGTTTCCTTTTCTGGTAGTTCAATATTAGTATATGAAAATGCAACTGACTTCTGGGTATTTATTTTGTATCTTGCTACTTTAGTGAATTCATTCATTAGTTCTAGTAGTTTTTTTGGTGGAATCTTTAGGGGTCTCTATATACAGTATCATATCACCTGCAAATAATGAAAGTTTTACTTCTGTTTCCAATTTGGATACCCCTTTTCACTTCTTATGTGCTAATTGCTGTGGCTAGATTTCCAGGGCTATATTGAATAAGAATGGTGAAATTAGATATCCATGTCTTGTTTCTGTTCTTAAGAAAAATGCTTTTAGTTTTTTCCTGTTGAGTATGTGTTGGGTGGGGTTTTCCAAATATAGCCTATATTATGTTGAGGTATATTCTATGTATTCCTTCTTTGCTGAGAGTTTTTATCATAAATGGGTGCTGGATATTATCAAGTGCTTTTATGCATCTATTGATATGATCATGTGATTTTTAACTTTTTCATGTGGTGTATTATTTTTATTAATTTGAAGATATTGTACCAACTTTGTATCCTCAGTATTAATTCCACTGATAATGGTGTATAATTTTTAATGCATTTCTGGATCTGGTTTACTAATATTTTGTTGAGGATTTTAGCATCTTATGTTCATCAGGGATATTGGTCCATAATATTCTTTTTTGGAATGTGTTTGCTTGGTTTTAGAATTAGAATAATGCTGGCCTAGTAAAAAGAGGGTGTAATATTTTGAGAAGGATAGGTGTTAGTTATCCTTTGAATGTATGGTAAAATTCACCTGTGAAGCCATCTCATCCAGAAGTTTTATGTTTGGGGAGCTTTTTTACTGCTTCAATTTCATTAGTTGTAATGAAATTTACAACTAATTTACTGCTTTTATGTTTGGGGAGCTTTTTTACTGCTTCAATTTCATTAGTTGTAATCTGTCTATTCAGATTTTGTGTTTACTCCAGATTGAGTTTTTGAATTTTGTATGTTTCTAGGAATTTATCAATTTCTTCCAGATTGTCAGATTTGTTGGTATATCATTTCATTCATAATATTTTCTTAGGAACAATTGCATTTTTTTTGGTGTCAGTTGTAACATCTCTTTCAATTCTAATTTTATTTATTTGGGTCGTCTCTCTTTTTCTTCTTGATGAGTCTGGCAAAGATTTAGCAATCTTTTCATCTTTTCAAGGAATCACTTCTTGGTTTCATTGATCTTTTTTACTGTTTTCTGAGACTCTATTTCACTTATTTTTTTCTCTGATCTTTATAATTTCCTTTATTCTGCTCACTTTGGGCTTTATTTGTAGTTCTTTTTCTAGGTCTTTTAAGTATAAAGTTAAATTATGTATTTGAGATTTTTATTGTTTCTGGATATAGGCCTGCACTGCTATGAATTTCTCTCTTAGGATGGCTTTTCCTGTGTCCCATAGATTTTTCATAGTTGTGTTCTCATTTTCATTCATTTCAAGGTATCTTTTAATTTTGTTGGTCCCATTGTTAAGCCATTCATTGTTAAGTAACATCTTATTTTTGCCTCCATGTCTTTGTGTGTTTTTCAGTTATTTTCTTTTGATTGATTTTTAGTTTCATAGCATTATGGTCAGCAAAGATTCTCAATATGATTTCAATGTTCTTAAATTTATTGAGATATTTTTTGTTTCCTAACATGTGGTCTATCCTAGAAAATATTCCATGTGCACTTGAAAAGAATGTATATTCTGCTACTTTGTGGTGAAATGCTCTGAAGATATCAATTAAAGCCATCTGATCTAGTGTGTCGTTTAGGCTGTTGTTTCCTTGTTGATTTTCTGTTTAGAACATCTATCCATTGATATCAATAGAGTGTTAAAATCTCTACTGTGACTGTATTACCGTCAATCTCTCTCTTTATGTACATCAAAATTTACTTTATATATTTAGGTATTCATATGTTTGGTACATAAATGTTTATAAGAATTATATCCTCCTGTTGGAATGCTCCCTCGTGTAGAGTCCTTCTGTGTCTCTTTTGCTTTTAAGTGTATTTTGTTAGATATGAATATTGGTACTTGAGTTTTTTTCATTTCGATTTTCTTGAGATACCATCTTCCATCATTTTATTTTAGTCTGTGTGTAACTTTTGTTCTGACGTGGCTGTCTTATAGAAAGCACAGATATGGCTCTGGTTTTCTTATCTTTTCAGCTGCCCTATATCATTTGATTAGAGCATTGGGCCATTTACGTTTAAGGTGACTAATGATAGCTAATTATTTATTGCCACTTTATTATTTTAACTACGTTGCTCTGTTTTCTTATTCTTCTCATTCATCTTAAAGATGGCAGTTTAACATTTCCTGTAATATTATTTTGGTGTTAACAGACTTGTTTAGCTTTTTTTTTTTTTCGTCTGACCAGCTCTTTATTTCTCCTTCTGTTTTAAATAATAGCCCTTCTGGGTAAATTAGTCTTGGTTGTAGATAATCACTTTTCATTACTTTGGACATTTTATGTTCACCTTTTCTGGCCTGAAATGTTTCTGTTGAGAAATCAACTTATCATTTTATGGGAGCTCCTTTTTATGTAGCTGTCTTTCTATTGCTTTTTTTAAGCTTTCCTTTTTTTTTCTCTTTAACTTTTGGCATTTTGATTATGATGTGTTTTGGTGTGGGCCTTTTTGGGTTTATCTTGCTTAGGATCCTCTGTGCTTCTTGAACTTGTGTGTCTTTTTCCTTCACCAGGTTGGAAAAAATTTAGTCATTATTTCTTCTAATAGCTCCTTGATCGCCTGCTCTCTCTCTCTCATGTCCATCTGGTAACACTATGGTGTGGAAGTTGTTTTGCTTCATGTTGTCCCAAAGGTCTTTTATGTTGTACTCATTATTTTAAAACCTTTTTTCTTTTTGATGCCCTGACTGGGTGTTTTTTTCTACTTTGTCTTCCAAATCTCTGATTTGATTCTCTGCTTCATCCAAACTACTCTTTATTCCTTCTAGTGTATTCTTTATTTCAGACATTGTATTCTTCATTATTTATTTGTTCTGTTATATGGTTTCTATATCCTTTTTCATGCTGTTGTAGTTCTCACTAAGTTCCTCAAGAATCCTTACAACCATTACCTTGAACTATATATCTGGTAAATGGCTTGCCTCCATTTCATTTAACACTCTTTCTGGAGATTTCCCTTGTTCTTTCATTTGGAGTATGTTTCTTTGTCTCCCCATTTTGGCTGCCCCTTTGTATCTGTGTCTATATAGATCTGCTATGACTCCTGGTCTTTGTAGAGTGGCATTATATAGTAGGAGACTTGTGGTACCTAGTGGTGCAATTTATTTGATCACCTGAGCTTGATGCTCCAGGAATATCCCTTATGTGGTTGTTTGGTCCTTCCTATTTTAATTTAGTCTTGATTGCTATTGGCCCATTCATGCATGGGGTCAACCCTCAAGCTGGATAACTGGTGAAGAACAACCGCAAACACAGTGTGTGAGCTTGCTGTGCAGGTGCTGACCACACAAAGTAGGATTTGCCTCTGCAGGGTTTAGTGCCTGCTGAGATTTCCCTTTGGATGTGCCACTTGTGAAGCTAATTGGATCCTGCTCTGATACTGTCTGAAGTGAGCAACTAGGTTTGTTATTTCTGGGTCCTCTTGGGAGGCACTCTTCTGCTAGCCAATGTTAGATGCTGCCTGTGCTGGCCCTGGGGAATGTGTTTGGAGCTACAAAGCATTCCACAGTTTTTGGCTGCCTCGGCTTGGCCAGGGTGTATATGGGAAGGATCAGAGTGCACACCAAGGCTGGCTTTTACCAGCACTGGGCCTGGGGTCAGCTCAGCAAAAGTCCCAAGGCACCCTGAGATTTGCCTTCCCATGTCTCTGCCTGCCTGCTGCCTATTAGCCTCAGTCACTAAAAGAGCCTCTGATGGTACTTGAATTGCATGAATTAGATTCTCAGTGAGTCACCAGGTAAGGGCTAGTGGTGTTCACCAGACAGATACAGGTTCAACTCAGTGCTAGGACTGGGTCTGAGCCATTCAGTAATTTCCCCATGGTGTACCAAGTCCAGCTGCCACTCACTAAATGTTTGAACATGTTTATACTGGGGGAGGGTCTCAGGGAAATTTTAGAGTTTATCAGGCCCAAACTGACCAAGATTGGGCTATGTGAAAGGAGGTCTCTGCACCACTCAAGTGGCGAGGGAATAATGGCCCCTGTTTTAGGGCCACACAAATCAGCCTATCCCAGATTCTACCAAGAGCCCAATCTCAGCACAGCAGGGCCACCAGGAGTCAGGAGGATGGGGCTACTGGACCTCCCTTGAATGGAAAGTCCCAGTAAGTCTTGGGGAAAGCTGTGGAGAGTGGCTCTGAGCCATGCCATGTAACTCAATCTGTCACAGATTCTGGCCAGACCTTAATAGGTAGAGCCACCAGGAGTTGATAAGATAGGTCTGCTGGGAGCCAGGAGAGTGAAGCTAACAGATCTCTAAAAGGGAAGGCACCAATCATGTTCATGGAAAGGTGGAAAGAATGGCCCAGACCCAAAAGCTACACAATTCAGCCATTGACAGCCCCTGAGTCTGCCCAAATTCTATTCCATGGGCCTAAATTCTCAGGAAGATGCAAGCTCCACAGGGTGGGACTACTATTATATTCCCCCAGGTTGATGCTATAAGGAGGGGAATACTGCACTCAAGAAAGATGGTGTTTATGATGTGGAAGAGTGACTCAGCACAGGTTTTGTGGTGGGTGCCCTTTAACTCTCTCCCCAGGGCCACAAATCCCCATTTCTTCTCACATGACTCTCATCTGTTTCTCCCTTCCTCCACAGGGGCCCAGGGTGAGAGGCTTTGAATGAGATTTGGTGCACTGGCCCTTCATGAGGGTACCTGTGTCTCTAGCACACTCCCCTCTCTCCCTGGCATACAGAATCTCCACTGATTTTCACAGTGAGACATTATGTAGTCACCTCTTCCTAGCTCTGGTGCTCTGGACTGGGGATCCTGGCTTATGGTTAAGACTTCATGTTTCTCAGAGAATCCCCAAAGCTGGGATATTTCTCCAGAATCTCAGGAATCTCAGCCATTATTCATGGAAGTAAGACCAGATCTTTATGCACCTCCATACTTTCTACCAATCTCAATGTGGTTTCTTCTGTAAATCCTTAGTTTTAAGTTTTATATTCAGTTGCCTATTCAGGTTGACTACTCTATATTTTAGTTATAATTCTAGTTTTGTCCCAGAAGGAGGTTAGTACAACATCCACCCAGTCTGACACTACCTCGGATCTCCCTATCCTCCATGCATTAAATTACTGATTTGCAAAGGTTAAGTCAATAATAGAACCTCAGTTGAATTACTAGTTGAAGAAAAATAATGTTATATGGTTTCTCTTGTTTCTAAGGTAAATGATGTGCTATTTTAGAGATATGGGTTATACCCTGCAGTGTGGTATGATGTATATGCATGGGGATATCTATTAGTTTTCTGTGTTCCTTACATAAGGTCCACAAAGAATAGAAACAGGTGTAACCAAATGGAATAAATTACATTCAATGCATAGTCAATTTTCCCATGTCATGTAGGGTAACAGTTTAGGTTCATAAACAAAACTTTGCTGGAGAGAAAATAATTTCTTGGATAAATGTTTGTATGTTTTAATTTTAGTCTCCATTAGAGTTACCTAGTAATTCTTTCAAAAATACAGATCTGTCATTCCTTGCCAATCATGCCTCTGCATTCACTGACTTTGATATTTTAATAAGCTTCTTAGCTGATACTTTGCACTGGATACATCTGTATACTTAAGGGAAATCTTTTTCTCACCATGTCTGCCCTCTACCATTAGTACAACTGATTGTTTCAAAAAAGTACTAAATTCAAAAACTGAAATAACTCTAATTGCTTTTATACACAGAAGAAATTTATTAGATTAATCAACACATAATTTGAATGGTCTGTGTAATTATTTATTCACTTATAACATGAATAATATTGCCATTGATATATCCCTGTGCTAATACACTGCAGACAATACATATTTCTACCATATATGGACCCTACATTCAAAGAACAATGTATTCTTAGGGAAGAACATACAGATACAAGACAGAATGTGTCAAAGGTCCTGGAAAGAGCTCAATTTAACATATACACTGAAAAAAATGGCACTTTCTTTTTGGTTGACAATGTGGACAATCTAGGGGAAACCTGAGGGGTAGGAGACTGAAGTAAGTGACTATTAACAGAATCATAGACTCTGAAATTTGTAAATGTCTTCACACATTATCCAACTTACTTACCCATCCTATCTTTAAATGAATTACACTCTTGACAAGGAGTTTGATGGCTTCTGGTCTAATACTTCTTGTGCCAAATAAATGAGATGGAAAATATTTTTAAAATGTAACTATGTTTAAACCACCTAAACAATAGAGTAAAGCAAAAAATAATTTTTCATGTGTTTTGGAGTTTTTATATTAGGATAAATTTTTACTTTATACATAAATATTAGTTGTGATGCTGCTTCTTTATGCTTCCCTAAGTTGGATTAAGTATTTAGCCAAATAGGAGAAAACCCACAATTACAATGAATGTAGTAATTAAACTGTGCTTCTGATGTAGTCCGTTTGGATAAATTTTACTATTAAATGGCAATCCCCATACTTCTGCTGCCAGAGAAGAAAAGGAAGAAGTAAATGAGATAAAAAGAAACAGACAAATTATGACTTGCTGCCAGGGCCATTTATGTCTCCTATCTGGGTTACTTTCTGAAACAAAATTCTACTCTCCATGCCTTCACCTCTTCAGTGGGGGAGGGATGGGGTTGACAGGGACTTTGCACAGTCAAGCAGTAGTCCTCAAGGAGTCATTTCCACATCTGGTGCTTGTCACATCTATCTTGGAGAATAAAACCCCCTGAACCATGACATTATCCTCCTCTTAGGAAAAGAGTTGGGGAAAAGGGAAAAGCTAGTTTTCCTTTATTTACTGCAGCACTATCTCAAATCTTATGCCTAACAAATTTATATGTGAGAAAGATACATGGTATTTTACCATGTCTGTCCTGGGAGTAATGCAAATAAATTGTTACTACTGCCATCCCCAGTGACTGTTAGAATTTTAAGATGAAGTGAGCTACAAACTCTCTTGTCCCTTTGGGAGGGCAAGTGATCCCAGTGGAAACTTTGTAAATATTTACGGACCAGTTATGGTGCCCAGACTCTTAAGACAAACATTAGTATATGGAAAGTATGGTTTTGCTGAGTGCCATTGAGTGGTTTGTTTTAGGCTCTCAGGGAGTAATTTTTACTCTGGACCTTGATTAAAAGGTGTCTTTCAAGTCAGGAAAAGTTACCATCTCTTTAGTAAGGATATGTAAGTTACTGCAGAAATATAGTGAAACTATACCTAACAAATGAGAGTGATCAGAAAAATAAGGCAAGGAATGCTATAGGCATTTGATTAAAATTATTAGAAAATCCAACATTTTAGTACAAAATGAAAATTAATGACCATGTAACCACTAGTAAGTGATAGTAGTTCTAGCCCATATAATAGGTAGAATAACCACAATCCCTTTCAAAACTGCATCCATTCACATATTTCAACATTTCTTTTTCAATGCTTAAATATTCTATTCTTTAGGCTTATGTGCCATGTTATTTTATCCATTTTGATGCTCATGTGGTATGGATTCAAGAACTCTTATTTATTCTTATAAACTTAGCTTTTCCTATGTTTCTTTTAAAGAGCTCTTCATTGTAATGGAAAACCAAAATAAAAATTACTTAAAATGTTAAACAAATTATCTCAAGAACCTAGGTTTTGTGACACATATGTAGCAGACAAAATTCTGATTATAACTCATTTACATTAAATAAAAATGATTATCTTTACATGACATTTTAAAATGAAAAAAATTAACATTCCTGATAAATTGTTATGATCTAAAATACCAAAGGCTGTTTTGTAAAGTATTTTGGAAGATGGCCCTCAGAAATTGTCTACAAATGCATAAAATGAAGTAGAATTTTGGCAACAATAACTTATTTTTATTAATATTGACATCTAATTCTACCGAATCCAGTTCCAAAATGTTCTTATGGATGGAATTGCCAGTTAAAATATCTGTGTTGATCATAATTAAACAGTAATTATAAGATAATCAGTTAAATTTCAAAGATTCAAGTTTATGAAATCACATTGTATTTTGGAAAAAAGTTCAATTTTTTCTACAATTTTTCTTTTTTATAATTTATTATTTTATTTTAATTGTTGTTCAAGTACAGTTTTCTGTCTTTTTCTCCCATCCCAGTCCACCCCTCAGCCCTCCCCACCTCCCTCCCATTTCCACACCCCTCCCCCCAGTTTTTGTGCATGTGTCCTTTTTACAGGTACAATTTTTTTCTTATATTTTCTTACCTTTCAAACTATAGTATTATGGCGAAAGTCTTAAATGCTTTATTAGAAACTATGTTTATTGGTTTAATTAAGGCTTGTATTTTTTATCAACAAATGGGATTAAATTTCTAAGACTCTGTCCACGTTTTTTCTATTTCTTGTGATGATTGACAACAAGCAGCTGCAAGGTGGCTGATCGGAGTGTGTAAAGAGACTAACCTTCATGGGACGGTGAAGACTCATCAGAACATAATGAGACAAATTAATCTGTAGTTATAATAACCTCTGATTATTATAAATGTTTTACAATGTGAATACAAATAATATTTAATTTAAATTTTGTAATAAACCTATGAAGAAGTCAAGGAGTGAATGATTAGCTGCCTCTTACAGATAACTTAATCCTGCTGAGCTCAGTTTTCATTACACATGGGAACAACAATGAGACACAAGTGACTGCAGCAGAATTGGAGCCAGGTCTCTGTACTTCTAGCCCCACGCTCTTCCAATCAATGCTGTGTGGAATGCCTGTGATGAAGATGAAGTTTTGAAGATACCAAAAACACTGAAGACTGTTCACAACAATTCTGACTGGGTGTATTGATTTACATAGTTTAAAAAACTATGTGAAATGGAATGATTTTGAATGTGTTAAATGAATTGTCTTTATCATGTTCCCTAAATTTCTGTTTGTTTAACTTTGAAAATTGTCTACTTCTCTTTTTTTCACTTTTAAAATGATTTCCTGTGACCCTTTATATAAAATTGTCAACTATACAGGCTATATACACTAAAGTGGGTCAGTGATTAATCTCAATTTTTTTAAAATAAGAAAGAGGAAAGAGAGAAATTTTAAGCAACCAACTAACAGTGAGCTTTTATAATTTGTTTCTCTTTTGTACAGCTCTCCATGTGGTCTTCTAGAGCCAGTTTCAGTCCCGAGTTTTATGAAAGACGCCTTTAAAGGAAGTTCCAAACCGTGGTGCCAGAGTACTAAACATTCAGTGAAGGCTTTATTAGCAAGTACAGGATATAAAGGCTTCAATAGCCATTTAGTTATACTGGAAACACTATTTGATTAAATTAAAACAAAAGAAGCTAACTGCATTTAGATTTCTTACATTTAATAAAAAAACCTTCCAAGAAACATCAGCCACATTTACCTACTTTTTCTTGACACATTTAGTCTCCTCAAACCTGCTTCTAAACATATCACTGCTTTTTAAGCATGAGTAAAATCTATGTAGGGTACTGCCTCATGTCTCTCATATTTGGCAATGCTGAAAAAGTAGCTTTGTTATGCTGTAATAAGAGTTGATCACCGGCTTACAGTTAGGAATATTTTAAAGATAATTCCACAAGTTGTAATTATTTTATTATTGTATTAACTTGGTGGAAGTTAAAGAGATGCTTTTGATGTTAACTTCTTAATTTATGTTCTACTAATACCACTACAGTAGGTAGTAGAACTAACAATATTAGCTTAAATTGACCAGGCAGTGGAGGGGCACTGGCATTTAAAATGTTAAAGGCAACAGAACAATTAGGAAAGAGTAAGGTAACAATTAGGTAAGAATCTAGACCACCTTCATAAAAACCTCTGACCCCAAAGAGAAGGTGGTGATAAGGAGGTGAGGAAATGAAAGCAGAGAAGAATGGGATACAAATGAAATTTTAAGGAGTAGCAAAAAGCAAAAGGGGGACTATTGCTAGAGAGAATGGGATGAAACCAGGTATTTAAAAATCTTAGAGTATGGTACTTTGATGACTGTCCCAGGCCTCAGGGTTTTATTTTCCAATTAAATATATTGGGGCAACATTGGTTAATAGCATTATGTAAGTTTCAAGTGTACAATTCTATAGTATTGTTATTTATATATTGTATAGTGTGCTCACCATCCAAGGTTTTGTCTCCTTCCATTAACATATATTTGACCCCCTTTACCTTCTTGGATAAGAATGATTGGATAAAGAAGATGTATATATATTGTGCATATAGACAATGGACAAGTATTCATCAATAAGAAAGGATGAAATAATGCCATTTGTGACAAAATTGATGGATCTTGATACAATCATGCTAAGTGATGTCAGGGCAATTTTTAAGAGTCCTGTGAATTCTTTCACATATTTCAGTGAAGCCACAAGATAATGTATTATGATGGCATTTTTCTTTAATATGACAAATTATTGCATGTTCTTTTAGAAGATATAGTATGGGGTTGGTTCTTACTTTTATATAATGATTGTTAATTTCTTCAGTTACTTGTGGTGTTATGAAAGCTAAAACAAAACAAAACACCTATCTGATTATTTCTGTAAATATGGTAAATACCAGTGAAATCTACCTTTCTAATACCTCCCTCAATGACATACATGTTTTCTCAGTTTTTTCCTCCCTCCGTCATTCCCTATTTTGTTGTTGTTGCTGTAATGAAAAAGCAGTCTTGGAATACAAGTTTGAGTGCAAAATAATGTTTAAAACTACCAAGATAAAAGTGTTCAACCATTAAAGATACTATACTTTTTTAAGGAAAACAAGAGACCTTTACTTTGATCTATTACATTACAAACTACGATCATATTGACTAATTGTAACATAATGAACTTACTTAAATATTACTATCTCCTATACTAAAAATGAGGAAGTTCAATAGGACATTTAATTAAAATGTAAATCTGTAAAAATGGTCTTAAATGTTTCATGCTATTATGGCTGTTAAACATAATGTTAAAATATAATGTTAAAAGCTAATATAATGTTAAAAGCTAAAACACAGGCAAATAATATTGTTTTGGAATCCTAAAGAAATGATTAAGAAAGATCAAACACGTTACACAGTGCAGCTTTCTCATAAAGATTCTTTTTACCTTAATTTTCTTGTTATTTTTGTCTTCAGATCAGTTTGACAACCATCCATTACGTCTTTCAATTTCAGTTAGGTTTGTATGTGGATCTTACACAGTTAACAACATTGATGCTTTATAGTCTTTTTTAAAAATCCTTCATGAGGTGTTGAAAGCACTGTATTTCATTTGGAAACAGTAGCATAAAAATGAAATGGCCAAATATCTACATATATTAATTTCTTTGCACCTGTATGATTGTTCTATCATTTTTCACATTCTAAAATGGAACTCATTCATCATTCTTGATTTGAGTACACGGATGCCTTTAAAAAATTCAGCAGCTTTTGTGTTTAAGTTTGATGAAAAAGTCTATTTTGAGACTAGTAATGTTAGCTAACACTTAGTGATTTTTTTAAAATGTGTCAGGCACTTTTCTAAGTTTTTAAAATAGATGGACTCATTTTGTCCTTACCACATCCATCTACAGTAGGTATTTCATGATCCTCATTTTACAGAGAAAGACAGTGACACATAACAAATTCAAGCAACTTGACCAAGATTTACATAGAGTGAATGGGGAGCTCGGGTTTCGACTTCAGCTGTATAGTTCTAGAGATTGGATCGATATACTCCCTTTATAGATCTTGCTTTATTTATAGCAAATCTAAAGACACTGACAAATGGGAAACACTTATTAGTGGTGAATATTAATGGAGCATTTCATTCTATTTAATAATCTAAAGATGTAAAATAAATTGTAATACATGCCACTTTTAATGTTATGAATAATTAAACAACATGGATCCTGGAAAAATTTGCAGCACAATCAGCAAGTATTTTCCAGATTTTTCTAAATTCAGAAATTCACTAGACTCTGAAAAACTTCTAATTGCACAGATAATAGCATAAAGAACTTCCTTCGCAGCCTACATACAATCAATTACTGGCATCTAGATGGTCAGTTTAAAAATAATTTGAAAGATTTTAATCAAATTATTGCAAATTCTGGAGCTCAAAATAGTTCATTTATTATCAAAAATGACTTGAGAAAGCAGGGCTCTTAGTTCAGATAATAGAAAATAACCAGAAAATAAAAACTATTTTTATTTTATTGGGCAAAATTCTTCTATTTTCTACTGGGAAAACAATATTTTATTTCTGTAAAGTTCATAAAATTATGAATTTTCATGAAAACAGTGTCAGAATAGTCTTGAGAGATTTAGCTTGAATATTAATAGCAAGGAAAATTCATATTAAGTTTCTGAATTAGAAAGGATGTATAGGTATAAATACATACTCAGCTAGTTATTTTTTATTATCTTGTAGTTTCATCTCACTACATTTGATTATTTTATTTCCCTGATAGTAGATTGCAATAGCTTCCCATTAGCAGATTAATGGGATTCTAACTGAATTAAGGCAAGGCAAATAAGTAACCAACTGAACAATTTCTAGTGGAATATTTTTATAGCATTTCCCAAAGGACTTTAGTGAGATAAAAACAAAGTGTGTTCAAAAGTACAAAAACTTGAGGCTTGCAAATATTAAATACAAATTTATTGAAGTATTATCTGTTAACTCACATAATTTATATGATAATGAATATATAACTATGACAAATTTGAATGTATAGTTAGATGCTTCATACCAGAGGGCAAACACTTTAGTATACCTATGCTTCTTCTACATAAACTCAGATAATTATTTCTGTATTTTGAAGCTAAGAACCAAAATGTGAACACGAAAGATAAGCAACCTATAGATTATAAATTTACCACATTTCTTGATAATATGTTCCTGCTTTTCTTTAGTATTAAGATACATTTATATATTAATATGC
The DNA here is from genome assembly GCA_004027735.1 of Carollia perspicillata. Classification (NCBI taxonomy): domain Eukaryota; kingdom Metazoa; phylum Chordata; class Mammalia; order Chiroptera; family Phyllostomidae; genus Carollia; species Carollia perspicillata. The sequence goes on from PVKM010028035.1 coordinate 14,978, forward strand.
TCTGTCATTTATGCATGCATCATTTATTCATTATTTAAGATAAAATATCTCCTCTTGAGGCTGTAATTCAACACATTCCTCTATTCATAGCACAAAACTTAAGCATGCTTACATTGGAAACAGACAATACTGATTAGATACCCAGCTTTACTCTTTACAAGCTATCTGACTGTTGGAAAATTACTTTATCTCCATAACCACTAAGTCTCTCACCTATAAAGTGAGAATAATAGTATGTACTAAATAAGGTAGTTCTAAAAATTAAGTGAAAGTGTAGCACAAAGTTAATATTCAATAGTGCCAAATACTGAGTAAAACCTTAAAAATGAACTGACCACCTAAGCACTTGGGAAATCTTTTTTTAATACCTCAGAAGAGCTGTTTTGTATTCTATGGACGTAAAGGAAACTCTATCAATAAAGATTTGACTATTGATAGATGCTACCTGCAAGTCCAGTTGCAAAGGTAGTGATACTACATCATGAAATACAAATAAAATAGAAGGGCCATACTAGGCTGAATAATTGCAGGAAGTAACTGAGTGACATTAAGATATATGTCTTGGTAAGTGGTTCTGTCTCACAGATCTTGCTAGGTGCTCAGTGAGGTCAGGGACAACACCAAATCTGTAGATCGAGAGACAGGGTTGCTGTGGCATGCTCTCAAACTCAACCAAGGAAGAAAGAGCCCAAGGCGAAGTTGGTTATGTTATGTAATAAACATGTTCATAAAGTTTTATTAAACTCAATTAAAAAATTAATTCCAAACATTTTAACATAATCTGCTTTTAAAAATAAATGTTATGTTTACAATTTTCTTTAAAAGGTACTTTCTATAATATACTTCTTTAAAAATATGAGTTTCCATATTTTTTCATTCTTGCATGATTAAAACAAAGTTGAGGTTTACAAGGAAGGCTATAAAGGTGTCCAACAGCATATTATATGTCTCATTTCTTTAGTTGCTGCAGTTTGGGATTGATTCTAGTAACAATGTTTTGTCTAGATAATCTTGAAACAGTGAATTCTCCTATATACTGTTTTGGGAGAGGAAGATAAAATTCTAACTGTTAACCAGTCTATATAAGAAACGTTTTAGATCAACATGAAGACAAAAACATTCTGAATTTAGTAATAAGTAAGGTCTCCTCCTAGATTTGTGCGTGAAAGCTCATGATGGATCATTGACATCTTGAAGGTTTAATGTAGATCTTGTGTAACATCACCTGCAATCTCTAAAGATGTTTCATGCTAATAGACAACGTGGGTAAAGATGCTCATATGCACACCCTTAATTCTAGAATATAGGCTATTTGAAAAGTCTACATTATCTTTTCTCCTTTTGAGTTCAAACTTAAGCAATTTAGTGCACTTTGCAGATTGCCTATTTTGTGGCAATGCAGAAGAGAAGTTTAGTATCCAGAATAACGTTTTCAAATCTGAAAAAAATGTCATTTTTTTCTTCCTATCATTTAACACAATTGTCACTAAACACGTATTGATGTAAGTGTTTAAACTTTTTATGCAATGATCACCCTCTCAACTAGACATTAAGGCACTTTTCTTCTGGTTGCCAGCATACACCTGTCACACAGTTTAGTACCTGACATTCATTCATTCAACAGTGTTTATTGAATGCCTATTTCTGTGTAGACATGGTTAACAGTACAGGGTATAACACTATAATGTTGTGGTCTGCTTTCCTGCAGTTTGCATTCTTTTGGGCAAAACAAAAGGTAAACAAATAGATTCTTAATATAATTTTGTAGAATAAGTTACAGAACAAATTGAATACATATTTACTTTGATGTATTATTTTACTCATATATCCTTATTTTGATAAAATATGATAATAATTACCTCCAACTTTCTTGAAGAGTTCTTCTAATTTCCCATTTTAAAGATAAAATAAAATATGCTTTCCCTGCAACACGAGGCTACCAATTATTCTTGATTTTACTCCTGTAACTATAAAGATGCATGGATGTTTATGTATATACGTGCATATTGTTGGAATTGAACAAGTCACTTAAAGAAACAGGTTAACGTGAATGTTGTGTACATCACTTTTTTTTAGAATTTTTGGAATTAGGTCAGAACTTTGTGCTTTTTTTGGACCAGATGTCCATGGTCAAATATAAGATGTCGCTTTCTTATTACTCTGCCATAAAGTAATAAAATATTTAGTAATAAACTATACTAAAAAGGCTACCTTCAATTTATCAGAGTGCTCTTCTCAGGCAGCTCAAAAGAAGAGAAAAGCAACATCTGTGCACAGATTAATTCTGTATCAGCCTTTCTCAATCGAGGAAGTGCATATTTAATAATGAATAACATTCATATATTAACTCAATATAAATATTTAAATTTGTACACAATTAATATTTTAATAATATATTAACTTAAAGTGTGCTCAGGGGGACTTTCATTTATGTTTTTATGTGAGCCCAGCCACATATCATTTATCAATTTGTACAATGAAGAAAAACTTTGAAAACCAGAGTTCCCAATTTCACTGGTGGTTGAACTGCAATTCTCCTGCTTTCCCTTTGATGTCAGCTTTGTTTTCCTGCTGTAAGAAGCGGTCCTTTCATGACCAAACATCAACATCTGACACCCTATTGCACCACATACCAATGCCACTGTATCAATAATAAGTTCCAATTACCTCACACCAAGCTGACACTGTTATTTTCAAATGGCTGATTCTATTTTGAAATACTAACAGGTTTTCTTCCAAGTCTTTATTTTAATCTACAAATTAATCATAGCAATGATCAATCATGTTGTTTCAGAAATGTTTCATTTTTAGTAAAATCAGAAAATTTATAGTAAAGGATTACTTTTAGTAATACCTAGAATTCAGTATAAATTTTTCATTTAATGGCACTAGATAAAAAGCCATGTATACATTGATCTAACAGCCAGTAGTCATTTATTGGAATAATTGATCTGTTCTCAAAAGACAATGCTATTACACATTTTGCCAATAATATATCTGAGTTTTACTCAATTCACAGAAAATATTAACAACTAGGTGACACAGAGAGGGGTGCCATTTTTCATTCTTATAATGACCTAACACCCAGAGAACAGGCCAGGAAAATGTCCTAAATGTTAGGGGATGGCAGTGATAAAATTAAAATAAATATTTTCTTCCTTAAATGAATAAAATATCTGAAGTATACATACCATTTAAACTATTCAAGACTAGAATGGCAATCTCAAGACAAATAAGTTACATTATGACAACTGGAGATCATGTTGATTGCTTTATGAAGTGTTTCTTTTAAAATACTCTAAACTTAACATATGCCATACAGGTCAATAATGTGTGGCAAAAAAGAGCCCTGGACAAGGGAAAGGAGTTGCACTGTGTCGTCACCCTGACACGGACTAGATGTGCTACTACATGTGAGGTATTCAATATCCCTGGGTCTCAGCATCCTCACCTGCAAAGTAAGGAATGTAAAACCATTGATGTTAATTTCCTTATATTTCTAAACCCTATCAGCCTATTAAACACGGTAGCTCATATTGGACATAAAAAGTGTTATGAATTAAGTTTATTTTGTGTACTAATGATTTCAAT
>PVKM010028036.1:0-18485 GCA_004027735.1 Carollia perspicillata
CCCAGGCTCGAATTCAAGAACCTGAGTTGAAATCTTGATAAGTCATTTCTTAGCCTACCTCTTCACCTTCCTCCCACCATCCGTTGTTTCTTACTCTGTAAAATGGGAAACCGTTACCAGCCCAGTGCATGGATTCACCATGGAAACCAAGTGGCACAAGGCATAGTTGCAAACTATAAAATATGTAAGATACACACTATCTTTATATTTTGTGGATCTTATTTAAAAGTTTTTTAATCTTTTTTTTTTTGTACTACAGTTGCCTCCACTTTTCCCCCGCCTTCTCCACCCGCCAGCCATCCCCACCTCCCACCCTCAATCCTACCTGCCTTTGGCTTCGTCCATGTGTCCTTTTATTTAAAATTTTTTTAAATGATCCCCTGCCCACCCTTCAAAAAAGCAGGTATTTGGTTGGGAGAGGTTTCTATCAATTAAGAAATTTCCTGATTACTAAATTATATCCAAGAGTCCCAATGCCAAGAGTCCTACAACCTGGCACAGGGTTGAAAACTTCACCTGAAATGTAATTTTATTATGACTCATATCTTAGCAGTTTTCCTGATATATCTGAGCAAAATGCAACACTAAACTAGCATCTCTCTTCCGGCTTTTCTTTGCCTTTGCCTTTCCCTATCCTCACATTCTTAATGAAGTACTAGGCAGCTTGAGACTTCTAGGCACATTCCCTGGTGGTGACTGTAGCATCTTCTTTGAGTAGGTAGTCTGGGGACCCGAGAAAGTCATACAGGTAAGCTGGGCTCATAACTCCCTCTCCCTGTTCCCGCCTCATACCAGGAACTTAGTCATGAGTGGGGGTGTCAGACAGCACGACGCAGGTGCTAACAGTGAGATGGCTCGTGTAATCAGCACCGCTGAGTTCCTCCTCTGTGCCAGGCGCTGTGCAAAGGAAGGCAGATGACAGTGTCCTGACCAGGAAGCTCACTCAGAGCCTAGAGGGGAAGTTGTCTGAGGAAACCAGCAAGTGAGATCCAGTGAGATCTTTCTTTCATGGGTAAAAACAGACATGTGAGTTAGATCTACACACGAAATTGTTTCAGCACCTAAACAGAACAGTAAAAATTTCCGACTTGTCAGCACGTTTATGGCAATCCATGTTTCTCATCATCAGAGCATTTGGCCCAGCATGGGGCCAGACCCGTTTGTCAAAGTTTGTATGCTCAAATGTTCTGTGAGGTTATTTGAACATGGTATTGACACCAATCAAGGAAGTTAATTTCCCATAGATGATGAACGGCAACATCATACTGCTAAACTCATCAGATTGTCAAATAAGAACAAGCCACTACATGAAGAAGTTTCCAATGACATTTGTTGACAGAGCCACTGGTTTAATTTAATTTTTTTTCTTCTACCAGAGAAAAACAATCAAAGGACACAGGGTGAACGAAACATGCATCAAACAGGATTGATCCAAATGACAGGCAGGGAGGCCCAGGCTGGTAGAGTCCATATTGAGAGGTTTTAAGCTAAAGCCTTTAGTTCTACAATCAGAAACAAGACTTAAAAGGGTGAAGAACTAGGAGGAGGGTAGGCTGGGCAACAATGAACATAGGCCTTCAGGAAGCACTGTCCTTTTGACAAGGATTTCAATCAGACACGTTGCTCATCTGCCAAATTAAATTTCAGAGTGACACATGCACAGGCATTAAAATGCCGGCAAAAATGAATTAACATCCCAGCAATTAATTTATGGGTTTGAACTGGTATTGAACCCCTGAATGAACTCAGAACTGGGAAATAATTAAGGCTTAGACCATATAGAATTGGGGGGAAATTTAAAAATCTTTTTTTTCTAAACTTTTAAAAAGATTTTATTTATTTATTTTAGAGAGATGAGGAAGGGAGGGAGAAGGAGAGGGAGTGAAACATCAAAGTATGGTTACCTCTACCACACCCCATGCTGGGAATATGGCCTGCAACCCAGGCATGTGCACTGACTGGGAATCAGACCGACGAATCTTTGGTTCACAGGCTTGCACTCAATCCACTGAGCTATACCAGCTAGGGCCTAAAAAAATTCTTTTTGACCAACCCCATCATCTTCTAAGATGAGAAAACTGAGTATCTGAGAAGGGTTAAAGTACTTGGTGAAGGTCACTAGACAATTAAGGGCAGTGGCAGGTCTAGAAAACACAGTCTGTGTTTGAGAGTCAGTATAAAAACTTGAGAAGTCAGGACACAAAATGACAGCGGGCCCAATAATGCAATCATATGGATAGGAAAAAAGCTGCATTAGAGTTTAAGGAAATAGAGTTAATCACACTGATGAATTAAAGATAAGGCTATTTTAATAATTAGTGGGAATCGCTTAATTGAGAATAACCATTCTTGTCAATTCTGATCATATAAAGAAATTGTCTTCAGGTGCGGAGTATCCCAGAGCAGTCTAGTTCCCAAGGCACTGGAGACTCACTTTCCAGGAAAAATAAGGGTGATTCTTCCCCTTTCACTCCCCCAGAATTGTGGGAAACTCAGCTACAAGCCCTACCCTACAGGGCTCTTCCCTGGGAGTCCCTTGTCTCAGTCCCAGCCTTTGAGGAGGAGACACTGACCTGCTATGGAAAGAGCTACCTCCTGCGCCAGGGAGACATTAGAACAATGACCACTGGGGCAGTGAGTTCTTAGGTGAACTTTCCCAGGTAGTTCCGTTCATGAAATACTGCAGAATCAGCAATCTGTACATGTGTTTTGGGGAGATCTGGCTCATAAATACCATAAATGGCTTAGTCCGGTGGCACCTCGACTTTTGGATTTTACAGACTATTACAGTATATTGTCAAATGAATTCAAGGCACTCAGTGGTAACTTTCTGCTTTGCCAAGAAAGTACATTTAGAAACACATATTGATAGCATACAAGAAGCATCATTTTAACCACAGAAAGTAGGAAGGAGCTGTATAGTGAAAACAACACAGTACTCAAAGTTGAACAAGTTCGACTTTTTGAAAATCTATATTGCCCTTCTTTTTAAAATTTCACACTAGACCAGTGAAAACTTTGTCATGTTTAGCTCCAACCAGTCCACAGACAGCACTTGGAATCTCTGATCCTATTCCATTAGAGAATACCTCTGCCACCGCGTGTTATTTTTTCAGAATATCTACTGACCGCTTTAACAGAAAACAGATCTCGAGTAAGGTGGGAGACTTCGATGAAGATACTACGTGGAGAGGCGCAGGCAGAGTTGAGGAAACAGGAACGACGAGGCACCCATGACAAACACCAACAGGGGGTTGTTATCGCCCCCAGGCCTGTGAGCCCCAGGAGTGTTACCAGGCCCAGGAGAGCTGGAACCACAGAGGAGGAACCAGGCTGTCACTGTAGCCATGGAGTAGCACAGCCACTTCCAGAAAATGCACCCAGAGTGGGGAAGGGGTTGCAAAAGCTTGTCTTGGCCTCCTTCTCCTGATGTCCCCCCGACCCCTGCTGGGCCTTCCATTGGCCAAACCCACCTGGAAGTCAGGAGGCAGGGGAGCCCAGGTGACATAATCACCAGGGGCCAGACTGCTAGGCCTAACGCAGACAGCATAATGAAGAATAGATCCGATGGTGGGTGGGCGGGCAGGGGCTGGGAGGGAGAAGGGGAGAATAGGCAACAGAAAACAAATCATTCAAGAATCATAATAGCTGATCATTCTACTTTTGAGCTCCTTCAGTTGTTAGAAACTTAAAACTCTTTATGGGCTAAACAGCAAAAGAGCAGGCACGAGGGTGTTCATATTCTTACCTTTATTATACCTCTCTTTCCTTTCTAGTGCCATTTTCCTGTTAAAGATTTCAGTGTTTTTATATGAATTAAGTTCTAGATACCACAAACTCTGCTTACTAAAACTTGCTTGTCCTGGATAAGTTTGGGATTTACAACTATTAGTCATTCAGTTCCAATAATTGTTTGCATACTTTGTCTTCTTGATCAGCTCTTAAATCATGTGTAGTGGTCTGGGAGATTTTTTTATTAAAACTGAAACTGATCTGATTTTAGCTATTGCTAAGGAAGTAAATAGCACAATTCCCATCAGTAGAAGGTTCGATTCCAAAACCATGACAGAGGCTTAGGGAGAAGGGATAAAGGAGACACTCAACTCTCAAAAACTCCATTGGTTGTTCTTGATGATAAAAGGCAGAAGCTCTTTCTCTAAACACATTACTGAGGCTCTGAGCCTCCCAAGGGAGGCCCAGGGCCACAGAGAATAGGTACTCAGTGGCTCTGCATAATAATGGGAAAGAAACCAACTTTCTGGACAATGTAGGAAACCCGAGTGAAGAGGGTATTGCCAACATGGCGGGAAGTAGGAGCCTGTGGAGAATAGTAGTCACCTATGGCAGGGGAGAAAAGGGCCTCTGAGGAACAGGGATGAGTGATGTCTGAGTGATTTTGTATTCCATAATGTGTTGCTTCCTTCATGGAGAGTCGAACTTCAGTAAAGTCTGATATGCGTACAAATGCCTTGTAAGGAGAGCCTAAGGGAAAACCAAAAAGAGCCAAGTTCCACTTGTGGCTTAGCATGAAGCAGGGAAGACAGCAGTTGTGGGAGGCGAGACTCTGACACAGTTGAGAAGCCACAGCAGCAGACCCCAAGAGCTACGAGGAGCCAAGAGATCATGAGCCCTCAGGAATTCACGGGACCCCCAAGGAAGCTGTTGGACCATTCCCAGAAAGTTGGGTAAGGCCTCAAGCCAATGCTATTTAAATTGGAGTGAGACAGAGTGATCATAGAGGACTTCTGAGTTAAACACTGAATTCCAGAGAACCACAAATTGGCTTCTGCTTTTGGTCAGTGAGACCCGAGTGATTCAACTTGCTACCTTTAAGGAACTGAAGCAAAATCTAAATTCATGGATTGAAAAGTTCCATGCTGCCTCCAATGCTGACACTCTGCATTTTTTAAGCACAAGACTTAAAATTTATATTTGCCAGTAATTAGCCCTCAAAATATATAAATGAAAAGAATCATAAGTAAAGAGAAGAAGGACAGATATTTCACTTTTTACTAGGCCACAACACTGCAGTGTTTGGACTAAGCTACTGTTTTGCTATACAGTATAAGCTACGTACTGTTCACTCCCTTTTCTCTCCTTTTCAATCAGTAGTCTGTCCAATTATGATTTTTAGAGTCTTACTAACTTCCTCAGATTTTCAAAATGTTTAAAATAAACCCACCTAACCTCACTATCATCCTGTTAAATATTTTGGTATTTGCAATCCCATATAAAATTATTTTTTATTTATTTTTCATTTTTTAAAGATTTTATTTCTTTATCTTTAGAGGGGAAGAGAAAGAAAGAGGGAGAGAAATATCAATGTACGGTTGCCTCTCATGTGTCCCCTGCTGGGAACTGGCCTGCAACCCAGGCATGTGCCCTGACTGGGAATCGAACCACTGTTGTTTTGTTTGCAGGCCCGCGCTCAATCCATTGAGCTACACCAACCAGGGCTAAACTTACTTTTTAGAACCAAGTATATGGCAATAGTTCTACAAAGGAAGTATGGAGACCTCAGTACAATGCTTGCTGTACTTTGAAGACTTGGATAAACATGAATAAGTTTTTCATCAATGAATGAACAGATTAACAAATCTGGAGTCATCAGCACAATCAAATTGTTGATTGTGTAAGGCTCTGTGAGCAAAAGATCATTGCCATTCTAAATAAATCCATGAATGACTCCAATTTCCTTTCTCTTTACTCCTTCTCCCATATACTTGTTCTATCAGTTTACCAGCAATGATGGGAAAATTCAATGTTGAGCCATCTTAAACCCTGTAGCAATTAATATGGAAACACTGGCTTGACTGTTCTACTTCTATGTAAACTTCATCCATTCATCATACCTAGACTAAATATGAGCCAGACAAATACTAAATTTTAGGGATTCAAAGTAGGAATAAAATAAATCCCTGATCTTGAGGAGATTCCAGCCTAGAGAGAAGCTGGAGCCATAAACAATTAAAGTTATGTAATAAAGTTATATATAAAGCCCAAGAAAAGATAAATATAGTGATTAAATTTTCCAAGGGAATGAAGGCATCAGAAAAAGGTCTAACAAGGAAGGGCTCTTTCAAGTGGTCCTTCCACAGTGAGTCGGAGCCCACCAGGTGAGTAGAAGAAGGGCATGCGCATGCCAAGGTACTGGCGTATGCCAGCAGGTTTGGGTTATGGTAAGTAGCCTAGCAGTAACAGACCATGAGGTGTGCAGAAGGGGAGGAAAGTGGAGATACAGTTGCAATGGTAGATAGAAGGGTAGTCTTTTGTGGCAAAGGCTGTTAACTGTTCACAATAATCCATTTCTTCAATAAGAGAATTCCCGTGTTTTAGCTGAGCATGTGGCCAACCAGCTAAACACTACATTTCTGTTGGCCTTTCTGACAGTTTGATGTGTCCATGTGACTTAGTTCTGGACAACGAGATTGTAAGAAGGGATTAAGTGCTACCCGTGCCACAAGACCTGGGTATGAATAACCCTGGCCTGGTCCGTTTCCCACTGGCTAGCAGGTGGAAACCACAGTAGCAGCCATTTAAAACCCAAAGGCAGCAGTTGCCCTACTCAGCCCTGGATGACTCAGCTCTGAACGTTGTGTGGGAAAGACACATCTGTCCTGCTTAAACCATTGTGCTCTTTAATCTTTGTTGTTATAGCAGCTCACCCTTGTGGGGCTTAAAAATATTAATACATTTTCTCTCACCTTCTAAGTTCTTCTAGGTTGTGCTAATAATGAAATTAACAGAGACAAATAAACAGGAGAATAACAAAGTTTTAATTAACACATGTGCATGGGGAATCCACATAGGCATGAAAATTCCAGAGACAATGGGGCAACTTTGGGTATATGTGACATTTTGGAAAAAGAAGAAGGGGGAAATGAGGACTTAGATTTCGGAAGTAAGAATGGGTGATATGTAGGGTAGTTGAGGGAGAGCAGAACATACATAGCAGGAAAATTCTTGCCGGGCAACTCAGAAACAATGGGACACAGCGGGCATCTCACCAACAAGACTGGCATCTTCCTACTAGGGTGAAGATTCTTCAGGTGATTAAAGTCAAGGCTTCCTGCCCAAAGCAGGTTTCTCAGTCTGAATTATCTTGGGCAGGAACAACGGGTTGTGCAAGAGGTGGGGGGTTGTCAAAACGTTAGTGGTAGAAATGGAGCTCTTTCACGGAGTCCAAGGAAAGCATTCTAGGGACCCATGCATGGGAGGTTATGGCCTAATGGTAAGATTTATTGAAGCTGGAGCAAACACAAAGTCTGTCCAGGTTTAGCTCTGGTGCTCATCTCTGTCTGTCCCACTATGGAGAAAATTCAGCCCAGTCTTCATCCAGCCCAGTAAAAAGGGCAAGGTCCAAAAGTTCTGTACCATTGGCTCAGTACAGTACAGTCTTTGTCACCATCCAGTCTTTGTCTCCATCCAGCTAGCTTGGTCTGTGTCCCAGCTACAGTCCAGCTGGCTGAGCCTAGGCCCACTCGTAGTCCACTCTTGGAATCTGTTAGACCCACGTGGCTGCTATGGAGCAAAAACATCCAAGCAAACAGGTTGAGTGTGTGTTAGAGAGAGAGGAGGAGAGGAGAGAGAGAGGAGAGAGAAAGGACAGTGAGAGAGAGAAGATAAGGAGGAGAGAGAGAGATCCCTTCACTCCAAACACTCCTCTCCTCACCAGCTTGCCCCACTGGTAAGAGATGACACAGGGGTGGGTGTGGGGTGGATTTGTCCAGACTGGGGCGGTGGATTGGTAAACAGAGAGCAGTGGATGATATGAAGTAGGTTTCAGAGACAGAACTGATTGGTGTTGATGACTAACTCAGAGCTCAGAACACAATGATTATTCATTTACTTGTTCATTATTAAGGAATGAAGCCAAGATTTTGTAGCCTGCTTTTTTTTCTAAATTGGATTCAAGTTTTTCTTTTATTTTCTTGTTCTTTTCAAAGCTCATTGAGTTTATTTTTCTTGCTCTCTGTAGGAGTCTGGTTTCTTAGTGTTCAGAGACATTTGAAATAGGTGTCTCCGAAGGCTTATCACCTCCCTCTGTTCCCATTAGGGTGTCCCTATCTTCTTTTCCACATCTAACACATACCACATGGAGCTTAAAACCACATTTGCTGGCAGACTTCTTGAAAAACCAGAGGATGGCTTATTTTACCCCAGGCCATCATTAGCCCAGCATTCCATCCTTTGCTTAGACCAGTGCTTGGGTCTAGAATGGCATTTCAATATTTGTTTTGCTGTTCCTTGCTTGCCCAGAAGTGCTTTAATTAAAATTGGTATTCTAAATAATGCAGTAACACTGATATATAAAATTCTGGTCATTGTTCCGCAAAGAGCACAAGAAAACACCCAGAGGAAGAGTGGAAACCAGCTTAACCCTTCATGGCAGGTGTATTTGTGTTCTTGAACATTAACCTCCATACATGATGGATCTAACACTTCAGAGGCTTCAAAACAATTCAATATTTCTTTTGACTCTTTATCCTCTTAAAATCTCTAACAAGTAAGCAATGTAAGAATTATCTACCTTTCCAAAGAAGAAGTAAGCTTAAATGGTTAGTTGACTTGCCCAGGCTCCGTTGGCTAGTGTCGTCTTAGAACTCCAAGAAAGTCGCATCTCCACGGTCTGATCTTTCATTCCATAACTATGGAACAATATATGGTAATATCAGAAAACAAAAAGACAGAATCTTATCTTTCAGGATGGTCTCTGCCCTTACACATCTCTCTCTTTCAAATAACCCAAGTCATTTTGCAAACAAATGCCATTATTCCCAAAGAAATGAAAACACCTACAATATTACAGAAATGCACTATTGACACTAGAAGCCCTTTTCACATAATAACAAAGGTTCTACTGCGTTTCTAGAGTTAGAGTTTCTCTTCTCAGAAACTGATTTATAGGGGAAAAAACATCAGTGACTGGCTGTGGGCTACTTGGTAGAAAGAAAGCCTATCTCTCTCTCTACCTCAATCTCATTCTCTCTCTCTCCATCTCTCCCTCTATCCTCCATAAAAGTCCTTACTGTTCTTCTCATGGATTAACTAAGAAACAAACACAAATTATGAATCATTTATAAAATTTATTATGAATCATTCCCAGTAGGAATGATTAATACTACTATTAGAACCAAAAATTTACAAGTACTAAAATTGTATTGCATAAAATGTATAAAGTAAAAATTAGTCAGAAAATAAAATATTCCTAAGAAAATTTAGTAGTGAGACAACTGACCCATAAAAATTGCACTTTGTAGAAATAATGGCCATCAGAGAAAAAACTCATTATGGCCAAAGCTATAATCCTTTAAAAAATAACTCATCAATGACAAAAATTAATGCTTGACATAAAATTTAAATGAAAAAAATTGATCCTAGTGAAAATAATTTCAGTAAAATAAAAATGAAAATGAAAAAATATGAAAAACCATTAAAGGCACTCTCTAGAAAATTAATCAGGGAATTAAATTGTCCTAATGGTTTTCACTACAGAAAAAAAAAACTTTTTGGAACCAAATTATTCAATATTGGTATAATCCTGACTGAAATGTTTACATTAAAAAATATCCTTAGGGTCAATTAATTAGATCAAAATATGAGCCACTAGCCCTGGCTGGTGTGGCTCAGTGGATTGAGCACTGGCCTGAGAACCAAAGAGTTGCTGGTTCGTTTCCCAATCAGGGCACATGTCTAGGTTTGTAGGCCAGGTCCCCAGTAGGGGGTGCACAAGAGGCAACCACACATTGAAGTTCCTCTCCTCTTTCTCCCAACCCTTCCCCTCTATCTAAAAATAAATAAATAAATATTTAAAAAGAAGACATAAAAAAAAATCTTTGGACCCTTGTCCTCCTCAGGGGTAGGGTTTTAAAAAAGAGCCACTAAAATTCCTCTACCAATGACATCAGGTATCTAAAAGCCTACCATTTCCTTAGCCAGGAAAATTTCTTATCTGGACATGAGATTTTACCTCTTTCACATGAAGTTAGAATAGATTATTTTTCCCTTGTTTCTAAACTTCTATAGTTGTATGATTAGCCAGATAAATATGAAATTCTTTTAATTTTTTTAACTAAATTCCAAGTGAGTATAAATAAAAAGTTCATAAAAGTAAGTCAGAAATAAATCCAAGCAAAATTCTTTCTTGGACATGTAATATGAAGATTTAGACAATGAATCATATAAATGCCATTGCTAAAAGCAAGAAATACTTTGTCACCTCAGTAAATAACAAAAAAATGATTTACTTTATAGACTGAGAAAAAAGTGTTTATTTTTTTATTCACTTTGAAATGTTGCAAGATAGAGGTATAATAGACACTGATTTTTCCATACTTTATACTGCTGGCCAGAGATAGTATTTAGGTTACAGTTAATATTAAACTAGTCTGGTGATTTCAACCTTTTCCATCTCATGGCACACAGAAACGAATTACTAAAATTTTGTGGCACACATAAATAAATATATTTTTTGATAATCTGACCAAAAAATAGGTAGGATTTTGATTCATTCACCAGATGGTCATTGTGTTGGCTGTTGTCATTTTTTATTTGACAATCTAAGGGAAAAAAAGTCAGTGCCCCAGACTAAAGTAGTCAGGTATCACATGTGTTAGAAATTCTTGTGGCACACCGGTTGAAAATCGCTGAACTACACACTTCACCCAGAGCAATCATAAGATAATAAAGCACAGTCAGGCAATTTACAAGCAAAATTACCAATCAGACCATCAGTGTAAAAATTGGGTCAATTAAATAATGAATACATTTCTGAATTTTTTTTTCGTGAAACTCTTTTCCTCTAGTTTTGGCATGCATGTCCAACTTTGCTTAAAAGAGTAAACATTTAAAAAGATATTCCTATTTGAAAGCAATTTCATTCATTCCCATTTTCTGTTAAGGTGCTTCACATACCCACAGGTCGAACTTGACAACTCTTAGTGGAGAATGAAGGGCATGCATTAGAATCCACTGCCCTGGAACAAACTGCCCGGTTAGAGAAACCAAGACCCACAGCTAGTCATTCCTGCCATTCCCAGACCGTGTGGCGGGACGCTCATCAGAAAGAAGGGAACGAGCAAATGCGGCCGTTTTTACTCCTTTGTGTGTGTGTATATGATATACTTGATTATGTAAAACTGAACAGTCAAACAAAAACTTGTATTTCATACAGAGTCATTTAGTTTTAAAAAAGAGTTCAGAGACCACTTTGCATATTTTAAGAATTTTGGGCTTTCAAATAACAACAACAAATAACAATAACGATAATTTCAACTGACACCTACTGAGGCTCTCACTATTCTAAACTTGTATATGTTTAATCTTTGCTAAAACCCCATGGGGTGGATGCCATTATTATACCCATTTTACAGAGAGGAAACTGGGGCTCAGACAGGTCTCATAACTTGCCTAAGGTCACACAGCTAAGAAACATCAAGCCAGGGATTTGAATACAAGTAGTACAGCTCCAAAGCCTCTGCAGTGTAGCCTCCCAGAATAGTGTGGGTTTAGGGTGGGGAGGATAATTGCATTCAGAAATTTAAAGCCCTTTTCTACAGCAGCTGACTGAGAACTTCAGGCATAAATTTTCTGTTTAATATGGAAGGCAACTCCCTTGCACCCATAAATCTGAAGACCCTGATTTCTCAAGTCAAATTACATGTCCCTTCCTACATGCGGTTTTATTGTCTCATCTTAAAGTTTCCCTTTCCTGTTTGATTACAATTTAATTGCAGTTTGAAGGTCAGTGTCCCTTAAGAATTCTAGGTGAATGTCCTTTTATTTCCTTCATCCCATTTATAGGTCACGGCTGCCTTATCTCTTTAAACCTAACCAGTGTTATTTTATCAATTTCCATTTTGGGAGGATCAAGTGAGAGGAGTGATGGAATAATACCCGCCTACTCAATTATGTCTCCTTCATCCCTAACGCCTCCCAGCTCAATCCTTTACGGTTCTGACAAGTCTTGGAAAGTGACCAAATTCAGAAAGGCAATTGTGTGGTTTAAACCACTGTATTTAAATGAAAAGGTGAGGTGGAAGCTTAACGTTAAAATAAGTTCAGTTTCTGTTAGGTTTCCCTGTAAAACTATGTGTTCACCCCCTAATAATAAAGTGAGGCAGAAATGCTGTTATTCGTATAGAGTTGGAGAAGTCTGACCCTGATAGGAAGGCCTGCAGTCCTGCCAGTGCTGGCCATAAACCCTCTGACCTCTGACCCTTGTTTCATGAGTCCTGTTTGGGTTGGGAGCACAGGGGGCTGCTGCTGGCGACCTGGCCTGTTGACAGCATCCCAGAAGCTATGCTGCCGAGGCCATCCATTGCTCTGATTGGCCAAATAAATCACATCATCTCTCCTTGGTACTCCTCCTCTCTTCTCCCTTCACAGCATTCCTTAGCAGGGTAAACAGCGCCATTTCAGCAATTTTAAAGGTGACTTCCAATAAAATATGTATGCAGATTTACTTCAGGGCCGGTAGGCTGAGCTGTAAATTTATACCAGGTCAACCATGGCAAGGCTTTCAATTAAAAAAGAAGAAAGAAAATGCAGAAAGTAAAGTTCCCATCAGCATGTATCTTTAAATGAAAAAGTCGTCTGGGCTTTTTTCATTTTTGTTTTCCTTTTTTTTAATGTGAAGGTATTTCTTCTCTCTTTTTTAATGAAAAAGGAAAAAATGTCCATGAAGAGCAACTGGCTGGAGCATTTCAATACCCTGGGTTATAAACCTCTTGCAATGCTTGGAAATAAAAAGAAATCCTCAGTGTCACCAGCCATGACTTCACACGGACCCTGAGCTTTGGGCTGGCTCTGTGCGTGCCTGACAACCTTCACCTCTGGGTGCAATTTGAAACGCTGCCATTGGTAGCCCCCTCCTCACTTATGAAAGCCAAGGGAGGCACACAGTCTGAGGCGGAAACCCCACCGAGCAGCCAGCATCGGTGGGCTTCGCAGTCTTTCTTCCCATTCTTTCAAACCTGGGAACCCGTCTCTTTCAAGGAACACTGTCCTCCATCCCCATAAATGGGTAGCCTTTGGCCTCTGCCAAACAAAGACTGCACATTGCTTTGTACTTTTTATGTGCCAAGAATTTATTGGAGCCCATAAAACAAATTTCTGTAGCTGGGGAAACTGTGCCCTTTTGTTTGTTGTTATTGTTGCTGTTTTTAATCTAGGCTGCAGTCCAAAAGTTTGCAGCCTGAGTGAACTGTTATGTTCTGCTTTCTAGTTTTATTTGGCCTGGGAAAAACAAACAAATCGCAGTGCTTAGCGTAAGAGTATATATTTATTAGAAGTTGCTGGTGTTTGGTGTTTGCCTGATCACCTTCAAAATGAAATCTTAAGGGAGAATACTAAAACATCAAGTCCAGGGTATAAAAAGCAATTCTTTGCCAAGTAGCAAAAGCATTAATCAAGTCAAATGTATCTTTGTAACAACACTGTATCTCGGTAAATGGAAGATATATTTGTCCCATTTTAAAGATGGGCATACTGACTGAGTCCGGGACCCATCCATTCTAAGGTCACACATTGTAGGGTCACAAAATCAGTGTGAGGTGGATCATCACTGCCCCAGAGCCCTCACCCTTGCTGCTGGCTCCCTGCCTTGTAGGATGTTGGAGATTAATTTAATTTCCAAGCATAACACTTCGTGTGAAAGCCACATTAGACAAAATCCATGGCCATGCCTGATTCATTTTACATCAATTCCAATGTATCTCTCATACTACTGAATGTTCCAAATTTATCAGAGCTTTTGTTTAAGTCCAAAGTAGGAATTGACTAATAGAGAAGAGGAGAAAAATGACACTTAGAATTACAATGACAGGTCATGCTTACTTCTGTGACATAGCACGCTCTTTTGAAGATTTAATTCATCTGGAAAGTATGGCATGCAGAAAGCCCGGTTTTGACTGGGGAAGGAAATAGAGAACTGCACTTGTCAGAGTTCTGCGGCGTCTAGAGTGATGTGCAATAAAAGTAACATAACAACCATGTCCTCACTCTCCTTTCATGCCTGAGCTCTTCCAAGTGCACTGACCTTGTAATTCTTGAAAATAATACACTTTGCAGGATGTCGCAAGGGGGGAACCACCGGAGGCAGAGAAGATGCTCTGGACTCTGTCCCCACACCTAGCATATCCTACATGACTATGGGTGTGTGGTGCCCGTGGGTGGCTTGCGGGGATAGATACTGGTGGCACGTCAGGAAACTAACAGAACCAGGTGGAGCATCAGCAGAGCCTTTCCTTTCCTTGATTGTAGCTTCAGGTTTGGTGGTTTTTTAATTCTTCTTATCATGGCATCCACTAAACTACTTCGGTGTGGGATTAGCCTGCAAACCGATTATACCTCTAAGCTTGCATTCTCTGCTGTTTGCACAAATGTCAGGCACATAAAGTATATCACATTTTCATATGCTCCTTTAAATAAGCAAATGCTTGACGCCCGCAATGAGTCCTCTGTTGTTACCATGTGCAGAAGAAAAGCGCAGCCATGCAAAGTGGCGGGGAATGCTAGTTGATGTGGTAGCTCCCTGTCACTGGCAGATGTGCCGCATTGTCACCTAAAAGCCTGCAGGTTCATGGGAGGAAGTTTTCACAGCAGATAAAAAGGTAACAAAAGGGCAGGAATCAGCAAGAGTTATACATTCTCCAAAGAAGCAACAACCGTGCCAACCCCAAGCGCACTGTAAATACCATAATGAGAGCCGAGTGGAGAAATTCAAACAGAAACCCAAGCAGTTCCTTTTCTGAGTACTTGGCTAAAAGGACTCAGGAGTTCCGAGGGGCAGAAAAGTTATTCACGGGCACTGAGATTTCTTAATCTTTGGAATTCCACGTTTCGATACAACTCAACTATCTCCAGCTCTTCCTTTCATGTTATTCACTGGCATCTCTGAAGCCTCAAGGAAAGTCAGCTTGAAGGGAAACCATTGTGTTCCCCAGCTAGATTGCTAATCCTTCCATTTTTCTAATAAAGTAACAGCTATATTTGCCTCTTTTTAAAGAGGCCACTGAAGCAGAAGCAGTGTGCGTGTGTGTGTTACTAAAGACATCTGTCTCCCAGCTGCAAGGTGCCCTGCACAGCCTCTGACCCTCCCCTTTAGCACAGCCACATCCCATTTTATCAGAGACGTGAAAAAGTACACAGTTCCAGAGACTTGGAAGACGACCCCCAAGCAGCTCTGTGTTCTGTCAGCCTTGCCAGGCCCCTCTCCGACTCAGGCGTGGGCCTAGCAGGCTGACAGTGTGCTCCCTAGGCGGGCGGCGCCGGCAGAACACGCACACAGGGCACGCTGACCAGATGCTAATGTGGCCACAAGAGGCACGTGTCCAAGCCTGGGATATCAACACATCTGCCAGCCTGAAGTCATTCCATCCTGGGTCAGAGAGCTCTGCCAACTTCAAACCAACATAATTATACAAACAACAGCTTCCGTAAGGGAAAAAAAGTGCTTGACCTGAAAGAAAATGCTATTTTTTTCCAGTGACTTTTCTGGAAGGTGCACATAATTTTATTTCACAAAGTAATGTATTAGGCTTATGGTCTAGCTAAGAGTCTCTTTTTCCCAAGATCTTAAAGGCTTTTGTAATTTCATTCATCCTCATGAGTGCACATGCTGAAACATTGGCTTCCGTGAAATAATGCAAATGGAGAAAATACGTGTGTAAATAGGTATATATATATATGCGCACATATATGTGCACAAAAATAGTACATTTACAAATGCATAAATACTCAAAGGCGTTTTTCATAGTGTCAATTTAAGATCTGGAACAGCCCAAATGCCCTGTATTAAAAAGCACTGATTGAACTGTGATGAAGTCTCTCAACTGAATCATGTTCAGGCATTACAAGTACTATGTTTGCAGCTATCATAAACTTGAAAATGTTCACGATGTAATCGCTTTTTAAAAAGCGAGATTGCAAAATTGTTTTTACGTTATGGATACACTGGTATAGAGATAATAAGGTCATATGGACAAGGCCTGGAAGGAAATAAGAACAACGTGGGGGCGAAATCTTTCCTCACAGGAGTGGGGAACTTGAGAAGTACACCCGTCTTTGCTTGTGTTTGTTCAATGTCATTATCGTGTCGTTTGAGTAACAAAGGAGCAGTGTAGAAAGAGTAGCTTTCCACTTCATGTGGCACCTGCTTCCCACATTATCTTCAAGGGGAAATGCAAATGTTCAGGTGCAGGCTGTGGGGTGCTGTCAGCTTCCGGCTTTCTCAAAATTGTAAAATTTGGAAGGCATTGGGTAAAAGAGTCCTGCAGAGAGAATATAGTGTGTTTTAAAACCCTACTGGAGACGTGTCTGAGCTCTGCGTTGATTTTAAAAGCATCTATTCTACCCACACCCCATGCGTTCTCCCCTGCAAGGACAGGCCAACTTTGGGATGCCAGGCCCCGTAAGTAGTCTTCCCCGACCCCCACTGCCTCCTCCCACCTGAGGCTGAATCTCTTGGTTTTAGGAGGATCAGTATGCTCCTGTGAGGCATGAATTTGATGTTTCCAAGTTAATGTGTAACTAAGCAATCTAAGCACAAATAGTTATTGAGCATCTGAGATACCAAAGGCACCTTGTGAAATATTATGTGTGGTGTTACATCCTAAAAAACAAGCATTAGACATGCGGTATCACATTTGATCCTTAAAGCAATCCTCCAAGATACATGCCATTAGTACCCCCATATTGCAGATTAAGAGTGTGAGATTTGAAGATTAATCAGCTGTTCAATGGAATGAAAATTAAGTAGCCTGTGGCTCCATCTAACAGACCCTGCCCTCCCTGCCTTTCTGAATTCTCATCCAGGTACTTTTTAACTTCTTACAACAGCAAAACCCACGAGGCTTTCCCTAGAAAAGCCAGTGATTTCCTTTAACTTGGAGATGCATGATATGAGCGATGAATGGCTGCCCCTGTGAACAAGATCCAGAGCCTCCCAGTGTGACGATGGTCTATATCGAGTACGGGCAGCTCCCACAGGATAATCACAGAGAAACCACACAGAAAACAAGAAGCTGGTAGAAGACTGAGTGATTGCTGGGTGAGGGGGTGTGTTTCACCCAAATTCACAGAGCATGGACTCCCCCGCTTAAAAGGTGATGCCTCAGACCATAGAGATTGGCAGTGGAAGACAGGCACCTACTTACCCAGAGTTAAAAAACTACAGCTACAAATAATAGCTCGATTTGGGCCAAGGAAGCCACCTTGAGCTGAAGCAGTAAAAAAAAATCGCCATCTGGAGGTTTGGGGCCACAAGGAAGGACTGGAAGAGCCTTCAGACAAAAGCTTGCGGGCCACAGCCCTCGAGGGCCTTGCTCAGGATTTGGGACTTGGGCAGACCTCACCAAATGGCTTGCCTCTAAACTTGCAGCTCTTCCGGGTGCAGGGTTTGCGCTCTAAACCCTCACACAGGGACACCAGCTAACCATGCATTGTACTTGAACCATTGCTGTATATTGGACTTTGTTTTGTTTTGTTTTTTGTGATGGTGGTGGTGGTGGGTTTTTTTAATTGATTTTAGAGAGAGGAAGGGGAGAGAGAGAGAGAACACGCTCAACATGATTTGTTGTTCCACTTATTTATACACTCATTGGTTGCTTCTTGTATGTGCCCTGACCAGGGATCGAATGCACAACCTTGGGATATCGGGACGCCACTCTAACCAACTGAACTACAGACTGTAGGAGAGGAAGAGACAGAGAAGGCAAAAACATAGGGACAAGGGTTTTGATAGAGAAAGCTGTCTTTTGAGTGGAAACAATAAAAGAGAAACTGAAAATGACGGAATGCCTCTACCCCCCAACCCCTCGATGCTGAACATTTGTACTGGGTCACAGTTGAAACAGGGATTTGTTCAAGGTGGTGTGGTGAGCAAAGCATGGGCCCTGAAGCCAGGAAAGACCAAGTTCAGGTCCAAATCTCCCCTTCCTAGTCACATGACCTTAGGCAAGTCACTCCAAATCCCTGAACTTGCATTGATTGCCTCCTCTGTAGAATGAGACCAGGCACACTCGCCTCCTAGTGTTGCTGTGAGGTGTGAACGACAAAAAGTGCATGAAACACCTAACATGTAAGCACTCAACAAATTTAGGCTGTGCCTTTGCTTCTGAGACTCACCTTTATTAACCAGGGGGCTCCTCTGGACCAATCAGAATAGTACTATATTTCAAACATTCTATTCAAGAGCCTGAGGTGACGGGATTCTTCAAGTCTGTTTCTCAAAGAACATTAAAGATTGAAATACATAATCTTTTTTCTTCTCTTTACTTCCCTCCTCCCTAGTGGTGTGCTGAATTTTCCTAGCCAGTTGACTTCACATTGGTGGCTGGGAGTATTAACACCACAGAACGCAGCAAATGCAGCAAGCCCAGGCCCCTTTTGGTTTCCAGAGAGTTAGCTTATCAGCACCTCACAACTCCAACCCCATGGCTGCTTCAGAGCCGTTCTCCTTAGCTCTCAACTCCTCCCACCCACCG
>PVKM010028037.1:0-18497 GCA_004027735.1 Carollia perspicillata
CGTGTGGGACCTGTTTCTGGAGGGGGCTCCCCAAGCACGGCCTAAGGAAGGAACCACCACCCCAGTGAAGCCACACCTTCCCTCTGGAAAGGGGGAGGCACCACAATTGTTCCTCATGTTCTTTTGCCCTGTGGTTGCAGAAAACAGGAAGAGGGCTCCAGTACAGTAATTCTCAATATCCTTTCAAAAATAATATTTAGCCCGTTGCAGCATCAAGCACAATAGAAAGCCCTCGTGAGCCCTTTAAACCATAAATCTCCAAGCCAGAATGACTGCCCCACATATAAATGGACCTCCATTACCATTCATAACTCACTGGTTGGCCCCAAAGGACTTACAGGAAACTCCCCTGCAAACTCTGTCTATACCTGTCTGATTCATTCATCAGCACTCATCCAACCTATAATCTCTCCTGCTGGGTTCTTTGTTCCTAACTCCAGGCCTAATGAATGCCTCTTCCCAAGCACAGTTCAGTCTTCCTCAGCTCTGCCGCCTCCAGACACCCCAGAAAATGCTCCTGTCCTGGTCTCATATCTCTCAGCTTTTCCAACACTCACTCATCATCCTGTCCCATATCTGTGAGAGGACCTCCAGATGTAAAACACACGGGCGTGTAGAAAGAGGCCAGTAAATGTCTGCTGATCTCATCATCTTGAACAGTGAACAGCTGGGATACATGTCAATCTTTACCCCCTCTTACTTTAATTCTTATAGTAATAATATAACCATTTATTAACTCCTGGCTATAATTCAAGCATGTGTTAATGAATTCATGCATTCAGTTTTCTGATTCTCAAAACAACCTCGAAGGTGAATGCTGCTATTATCAGCTCTGTTACAGAATCCAGAAGTCAGGGCTCTGAGAGATTGTCCCCTCGGCCAAGCTCCCACAACTGGTAAGGAACAGTACAGGCAGAATGGACCTCCACACCTTTCTACCTTCACACTTTAAGCCAGCACTCCTAATGGCTAATGGTGACACTGAATCTTACCCTTGGGTCCTCCTCTTTCCTAAGACAATGATGTGAATTTCTAATGGGCTTATAATCATACCTGGAGAGGTATGGAAAACCCCTCTTTTCATGTTTCACCATTGATGATAGGTTTTTTTCCCCCTTGAACACTCATTTTAGAGTTAGAGTAGCCTGGCAGCAGGGAGACAATTTTGAGCTCCAACAGGTTGGGGGACCCTAAACAAGTCATACAACCTTTACTACTTTTACATTTTCATCAGCAGATGGTCGTAATTCTACCAGCTTTGCTTTTTCCAGCCAGTCCTGCAGAATCGTGGTGAGACTCCCATGAAGTGCTGCAGGTGGGGGCACTACAAAAACATAAAACAGTCACACCAGACCATGGTGGCCTCCATCTGGAGAACATCGGGGTGATAGGAGGGCTTGCAAAACCAAGATCAGCGGGGCTCAGGTCTTCCGACTCCGTAATCTGGGGTGGGCCTCAGAATGACCGTTTCTAACAAGTTCCCAGGCGATGCCGTGCTGCTGGTTCAAGGTCGGCATCCTACAAATGATGGTCCCATGCTAACTCTGACTCTAAACGAGAACCTGCCCAGATGTATTTCCATAGCTCCCTTCCGTGTTAAGGAGGGTGACAGTAGGGGCTGGATTTCAGTCCCTGTCGGTCATCCCAGGGACATCACAAACAAAGAAACAAAAGAAACTAGTCAGAAAACTGTCCTTTCTTTCTCAGAGAAGTTATTTGTTCCCTGCCAGGCTCTCAGTGGGTTAATGGGAGGGAGATGTGGTGCAAGTTGAGGAGCCTGGTGAGGACAAAGGTGTCTGAGACCTACAGGTGAAATTACAACAGCCACCAGACAGGCAGGGGACGTGAGTCACGACAGTGACATCTGAGAAACAATATGACAGAATGGAGAGCAAGGCCACTGAGAGCGAACTCCAGCTCTGAGATAGGCCCTCCTGACCACAGAAACGGAGTGCACGGTGTGCTCCCAGTAAACCTCCAGGGAATGCTTCAGCTCAGCTCTCCTGACAGGCTAATAGTTTTTCCTTCTCGTGGCAAGGGAGCCATTCTCTCCCCAAGGCCTTTCTGAGTGTGTCTCTGGCTGATAACAGCCTAATTTCCCTTGGAAAATGTCCTTTCCTTCCCTCCCTCTCATTCACCATTCTATGCTGCCTAAAGGGAAGAGAGAGAAAGAGAGAATAAATAGCAATCTTCCACAATGCTCCTTTAGCAATGTCATTCAAGTGGGTCCAGAATATGAAGGTCAAGTCCAGGCTGCATGCTCTCACCTACCCAGTCGTGAACGTGGACACAGCATTCCCTGATAAAACGGGCACCCGGGCAGCCTCATGCGGCCTGCTGTGGGCACTGATCTGCCATCATCATGTGGGTAAAGCCCTCCCTCCTCTCAGTTGTGGGGAGTTGATGGGCTGCTGTTGGATGCCCCTAAGTCACCTGATGGCTGTGGCTGTCCCCTACCCCAGTCTGTGTAGGAAAGAAGAAGAGGTGGGGCCATCCACCACAGTGGCTTCTCCTTGATTGCTGCCTCAAAGTTCCCCTATGTATTCCACCCTCCCCTTGCCTGGAACAGTCTGGTCTCCTCAGATATGCAAGTGACTCATCTTCCATCCATCAGAGATGAGACTTAAATAAATAAAAAGATACTTCATGGGGCGGCTGGGCCTAATGATAAGCAATTATAGGAAGCCAAATGAAGGCAGTGCTTTGTGCGGGGCCTGTGAAATTGGTTAAGCAAAAAGAATAATGGCCCGTTTCGGTGATTCATCCCTTTGCTCATTTCAGAGGGAGCATTATCTCAGTTAAGTGATGCAATTAATATGAAAATGAGGGAATCATTGTTTAAGGAGATGAGAGGAGAGCAGGGAGGGGGTCCCCAGATGCCACAGTGGGGAAGAATGGGGCCACTGAGATGGAAATTTGCGTAGGTCAGTAGCAATGTGATACCTTCAGCACGTATTCAAAACTTAGCTTGCATTGTAATACGTCGCCATTAAATTCTCATTATGGTGACCTGTGTCCAACACAATTCAATTTTTTAGAATCTTAATGATAAAAAGTTAATTACATTAGGGTGACAACCTTTTGTACTGGGCCCTAAAATAAAACACAGAAAGGCCACCGTGACTACCTCAGGACACTGTTGGTGGGGGACCAGGGACTTAAATGACTGTTTTATTAACCATTGCATGATTTGCAGGTTGATTTTTTCAGTGAGCTTCACAGAGCTTTCGTAATGAAGTAGAGGGATAAATGCAGTGTTTGACTCTCCTCTTCACCTTTTATTTCCTCCTCCTTGTTTTCTGGTGGTGCTTTTCCACTCAGAAGCGTGTAGACCATATTCCAAGGACTGGCCCACATTCATGGGCAGAGAAAAGGAAGACGACAAGGGCGGAGTGTGTGGCAGAGAGCACAGAGGGTCAGGAGTCATTAGCCTGGGATCTGGTGCAGGGTTGGCACTTGTCACCTGTGCATGCTGTGCGTTGGGCATGGCATTTTACACCCAAAACACTCCAAACAGAGAGGCAGAAAGAGAGGATCTGGTTTTCACAGCGGAAGGTCACATGTAGCTTCTGCTCCGCGTCCTCAAGCTGTTACCCAACCTCCCAGTTTCAGCAGCCTCTTGGGCAGGAAAAAGACAATGTTACCTTCCTGGGAGGAATTGCTGTGAGGATTTGAAATCAAGTACATAGCATGTTTCATGCCAGATAGGGGAGGGGGATATTGTTATCAGCATCCTCATCTTCATGATGTTAGAACCCACACCTCGCACATAATAAAAATGCAACAAGCATCAGGTCCCCGCCCCCATACTGAGCTTCTGTTTCTTCCTTTATAAACTAAAGCGTGAATCATGACTTTTAGATCATGACAAAATAGAAAAGTAGCAAAGATTTCTGGCTTCCTACACATAATCCAACACGGGAAACTCCCAAAATAAGGAAAAGGAGGTAGACAGAGGTCCCACACTAGTGTAAGAACAGTGGATATCCAAGGAGCACGAGAAAGTGATCAGGAACTCTGGTGGTGGCGTGGAGCAGGAAGACAACCGCCCAGAGGACATATCCCGGGCAGACCACGGCATCAGAATAGCCCTCGAGCAGTGGAAGTAGGAGACTTTAATAACACGTGCAGGTTGACAAAAGTGTCCCTTCTCCCACACCTCCATACCCTGAAACCAGACATTTTCAACTGAGAGAAAAGGAAATCTTAAGGAAAATCAATTCCATGCTAGAAGTAGGGGTTCTCTGTAACGAGGTACGGCATTCCTCGTCTTCTTCCCTAAATGCATCAAGAGAAGCAGTAGCTAAGACCTGGAATTTAAACTTTAGTGCTAAGAAAAACAGGGAAATATCAACTCAGAGCAGGAAATAATACATCTGAGGAATAAAATGACTCTAGTAGTGATAACAAAACTTACCCCACACTAATCATGTGCAAGCATGGTTCTATGTGCTACAAATGTCAATCTATTCAATCCTCAAGACTGCTCTATTATCCCAATTTTGAATATGAAAAAGAAAAGGCACAGGAAGGTTGTTATTTGCCCCAAATCATACAGTTATGCATTGGCAGAGGTGGGCTTTGAAAGGAAGGCAGTCTGGCTCCAAATCCTATGCTTCTCCCACTATACTCTACTGCCTGTCTGACAGAAATATAACAAATTAAATTACCTGTACCGGATAAAGAAAGTTAATAGAACACATAAAATTTAAACACGAATCCATTAAATATCCCCAAAGAAATAAAGAGGACATCAGAAACATAAGCCAGGGCCTGAGGTCACTAAATAAACAAACAAACTATGTATGAAAAACATGATACTTGTAGTTGAAAGAAAGAAAAAATTTGAGGGGAAAATATTTAAAAATGAATGACCAATAACATTCTCAAATTAGAAAAGCATGGTTGAAAAAGTATCTAGCATACAAACGTTTCTATGATATACAAATAGCATAGATATAAGAAACTACCCATACTGCCCTGGCTGGTGTGGCTCAGGGGATTGAGCGCAGGCCTGTGGACTAAAGGGTTGCCGGTTTGATTCCCAGTCAGGGCACATGCCTGGGTTGCAGGCCAGGTCCCCAGCGGGGGCCACATGAAAGGCAACCACACATTGATGTTTCTCTCCCTCTCTTTTTCCCTCCCTTCTCCTCTCTCTAAAAATAAATAAATAAAATCCTTTAAAAAAATAAGAAACTACCCATACCTTAACTCACTTTAGAGATGTTTATGAGCATTAAAAACAAGAGAGAGTAAACTCAATAAATAACTGAAAAATATTTTAAATCTTACAAACAAAAAGATCACCTACAGTGAGGCAAAGGTATGATTAATATCTGGTATCTCAGCAGCAAAAAGAACACACACACACAACTTTGGAGGTAAAATTTTTCATCCACTAAACCTATTATTTACTTATTTTTAATTATGTTATTGTTGTTCAATTACAGTTGTCTGCATTTATCCCCCACCACTCCCCCCATCCCAGCCACCCCCACCTCCCTCCTTTGCTTCCATCCCCCCTCCTTGGTTTTGTCCATGTGTCCTTTATAGTTGTTCCTGAAAACCTTTCCCCCCTCCAGCCATTATTCCCTCCCACCACCCCTCTGGTTACTGTCAGATTGAGCTTAATTTCAATGTCTCTGGTTATATTTTGCTTGATTTTTTCTTTTGTTGATTAGGTTCCAGTTAAAGCTGAGATCATATGGTATTTGTCCCTCACTGCCTGGCTTATTTCACTTAGCATAATGCTCTCCGATCTATCCAAAACCTATTATTTAAATGCAAAAGTATTTTCAGATACATAAGACTTCACTTGGAGATTTCCACACAATGATTCTCTTTGCTATATACTTGGAGAAGTACTTCTAGAAGAAAAGAAATAGATCAAACAAAATTTGATAAGATATGGAAAATACTGTAAATTATTTTTAAAATATGAAGTATGGCTGAATGATGTTTGAAAATGTATAAAAACTACATTGCATATTAAGATTTTAAATTCACTTTTCAAAAAGCAGACTCATTCATTGAATTAACAACAAAATCTTGTACTTTGGTATATACAAGAGATCCATTTAAAAGACTATTAAAAAGCTGAAAATAAATAAATACATAAGTTATATCAGGCAAATATAAACCGAGAGAAAGTGAGAATAATACTTTTAATACCATACAAATTAGAATGGAAGGCCAAAAATAATCAGGAGGTGCAAAGAAGAATACTACTTACTAAAAGAAACAATAAACCAAAAAGCCCTGAAAGTCATGAACATACCTGCACCCAAGAACATAGATTTTTTTAAAGCTGCCTGATTTAAATGCTATGTGTTTAGCTTCCTGCAGTCTTGAAGTTAATAGTAAGGTCTCCAAGTGCCTCAATATTTCATGTTTTCTTAATTTTGTCCGTAATTCTGTAACTCATCCCTCCATTAAATTCTCTTCAGTTAAGTCATGTAGGTTGAATTGGTTTTTTACACAGACCTTGACTGATACAACTTTCTCATTCAAAAACCTCTACAAACACAAGTCTATGTTCAGGTCCAGGAAAGTTAAGAAAAAGGGGTAATGTATAGGGTCTAGAATCAGACCAGGTTTGAGTCTTAGCTCCCTCGCTTACCATTGGGGTGATCCTGGGCAAGGTGCTCAAATTCCCTGAGCTGCCATTCCCAGAAATATAAACAGTGTGTAGCAATAGCTGCTTCACGATGTTTTGTGAATATTTACAAATTAGTCACCACTCAATAAATTTCAGTGATGACAGGAATGATAAACGTGGCAGTACTAGTACTAACACTGGTGGCAATGCTAATAATGTCAGTTGTGGATCTTAATAATATTACTGAGCTTTTAATAATGCAAATTGTCCTCTATGGTCAATCACACGAAGTACATAAAAGCAAGGGGTATATTCTTTGTCCAGTAGCAAGAAAACCTAATTTGGAATTCTGGTATCTTGATGAGTGCTTAAAAACACCCATAGATACCCATTCTGATGTGTTGTTTAATCTACCTTTGAGGTACAGTAGTTGATCTTGTGAATCAACAATCTCAGCAGATCTTACTATGAATACATTCAGATGAGATTTTATACAGTCAGCTACACTATATTTGGATGTCAGGGAAAATGCCAGGACCTTGATAACAAGGGATCAAAGAGAGAAGACAGGAATATGAAACCAGAGGGGGGAAAAAGTTCTTTGTACGGGCAGAAGGAGATGCATTCATCAAACAAACAGTTTGGTGGCATTTTAAGGATAAAAAAGGTATGTGCAAATATGACAGGCAGAGAAAAATCAACATGACACAGGAATCAAAAGGATGTAGTGCGTGTAAGAAAATAGAGAACAGTCAAAGCAGCAAGAAGACCGAAATCAAAGCATTATCCTGCCCTGTCAAAAAGCCACTTATATTATTCCTGCTGAGACACCAAACTCTCAGGGATTCATGTGTAAGCCTCAGGGATTCATGACTAAGAAAAGTATCCAAAATAGTAGCCTCTGTCTCGTGAATGAATTTAGACTATCTTCAGCCAACGTGATGGACTGTACGGATCAAAACATTCTTAAAGATTCGCGACCTTTTACGCCAGTGGCTCTCAAGCATGGTTTAGCACACAGTCACCTGGGGAACCTGTTGAAGCATATATTCCCAGGTGAAAAGCTCTGGACAAAAAGCCCAGGAACCTGTATTTTTAACAGGTAGTGCAGATCGTTTTTATGCAGCCAGACAGGAAAATAACTACAGGGCACAGGCAATTTGTGGAACCACTGTTCTACCAGGCCCCAAATGGCCCAACACAAAATGTGCTTCCCTGCTTGTGGACTTTCCTGGAATACAAGTATAGCTATGTCCAATGAACAAGTTTATTTATTAAGTATGTGTTTGTTGAGTACCTACTATGAGCACTAGTGAAAAAGATGGCAATATTCCTGACCTCCCCCCAAAAATTCAGAGCATAGAGGCATTCAGGCCTGGGCACTGTAAGCCATAACACAAAGTGGAGTAACACAAGCTCCATAAGGAGGTACAGCAACAGAGAAGAGAGAAGCTATTGGTTTTGACTGGGATGATCAGGGAAGACTCCATAAAAGAGGCAGCATTTGAGGTGAAAGTTAAAAGGAGAGAAGGATTTAAATCACTGGAAAAAGAAGGAGAAGTGCTCCTCGCTGAAGGACTGGCACAAGCAAACGCTTGGAGAGGTGAGAAGGTGGGACACGTATTTGGGTAGCGAGGAGCAGCCCAGCATTCCTAGACAATCTAGGACACATCATCTGGGACCAGATTACCAAAAGCCTTGAACGTCCTGCAAGGATGTTGGCCCTTTGCAGGTAGTCTGTGGGGAGACAGGACCGATTTTTAAGGATGGAAATCACACATGATTTAAGGCTTGTTATGGAAAAATGACTCGACTGCAGTTTAAATCAAAAATTAAAGAGGCAAAAGACTAGAAGCGAGGACGTAATTCAGCTGGCTGTTATCGTGGTCCAAACGAGAAAGAGTGAGGCTGAAACCAGGACAACTGTGCAGGATGTGGAGAGAGGGGGTGTGACCATCTAACCTCGGCTTTGTCCCTCATTCAATGCCTGTGCTGGGGCAAAGCAGTTCATCTCTCTGGGTCTCACTTTATCCCTCTATAAAAGGAGACTAATAATTACCCGCTAGGTCTCCTTCCCATGGAATGTGTTATCACGGAAATCACGCAAAGTGTTTTATGAGCATAAGGAATCATTAGCATTAATGACGATGGTAAGTCTCCACCAATGGAAGGGAAGTCAGTAGAAGACAATTGTGAGACTAGCAGCTCCGGAGGAGGGCAGACAGACCCTGCCTTTCCTCTGAAACACTTTCACCCTTAAGCCATTTGAAATTTGCATTAAATCCTCAAAGACACAATTCGGACAAATCCTAAATCAACCACCACTGCAGCTCTGTCTTACTCAGTTTGGACTTCAGGCTAGATCTAGCCCTCTATAACATGGGTGCATCTTAGCTCACGTATTTCCCCAATAGGCACGCATTCCAACCGCTGGGCATATTTAGAAAGTAACAGAAAAATCCACATCTCAGCTGAACCTTAATGTCTGTAGGCAAATAAGAGAATGGTACAGATTACCTTATCAAGTAAATGGGCCATCTTCCCTGACAGGAGAAAAGGAGGTAATACAAAACGTAGATCCTTGGGGACAAGACTCAGGCTATTATACTGAGTGTGTACTTCATTCTTTTGCGGCAGGAAATATGGATGTAGGAGGTGACACTATTCAGCCTTCTAAGTGATGTATTTGGCTTCAGTATGATACCTTCCAGGGGCTTAAGTAGGGGTCTCCATTGGTATTGCCTTCTATTCATCTTTTCTCCTTTATCTGCCCCCAAGACCCGTGCCAAACCTCTGTCTCAAAGCCCAGTGCTAATTATCCATTTCCCATACATATCATGAAGAAATTTCAAGTCTTAATGTCCAAAACTATGGTTGTTGGCATCCAAACCTGGTCCTCTTCCAAAAGCCCATCAAAACTCATTCTCCGATATCAAACTTCACCTCTGCCCCTCCTCCCTCTTACTCCCAAAGTCAGCCTGGTCACCAGGTATTTCCAACGCTGGCCCCCAAGCTGCATGGATGTCCAGAGAAGGGCCCTGACCAGGAGGGAGAGGGCCTGACTCACATCCCATTGCTCATATTCTGCAACACCATGGAATCTCTTGCCTAACTCCACCCACAGACAAAGGTCAGGAAGGAACAAACTGGGCATCAACTAGTTCTGAATCAGAGCTGATACTAAAACTCTAAATACAAAGGAGCTAGGTCATGACCCACTGATTTATGGAGAGACCAGAAAACCAGGATATTAATTAGGATCATTATATTCCTTAATAATAAAATTCAACTGACTTATAGCCAGTTCTAAGCTCACTGTCTTTCTTTCTGCATTGTTAATTGTACTTACTCATTTTTACAGTTGCTAAATTATAAGATACGCTACAGTTGTGAACAAAAAGGAAAAATTTATGTATGTCCTATGCCAGTCTGTGCAACTGAAAGTAAAATTTAACATATTAAAGGAGTTCATGAAGAAGCCAATGGTATTCTCCCCCCTCCGAGTCCCCAGGTCCCCAGATAAGAAATTCTTGACAAAGGAGAAAGCCAGGACAGTAGTTTCATTCCATGGCCATTGTGACCGGGCTTTAATTTGTGGCTCAGATCTCCAAGGAAATTTATGATTCCAGAATTGGTTCAAAGTTTGTCTCCCAACCCTGACTGGTGTGGCTCAGTTGGTCGGGTGTCATCCCGCAAAGCAAAAGGTCAACAGTTTTATTCTCAATCAGGGCACCTGTCTGGACGGTGGGTTCAGTCCCTGGTCAGGGTGCAAATGAAAAGCAACCAACCGATGTTTTTTTCACACATTGGTGTTTCACTCCTTCTCCTTCTTCTTCCATTCCCCTCTCTCTAAAAATAAATAAATAAAATATTTTTTAAACATATTTTAAGATTTTATTTATTTTTAGAGAGAGGGGAAGGGAAGAAGAAAGAGAGGGATAGAAACATCAATTCAATATGTGGTTGCCTCTCACATGCCCTCTCACTGGGGACCTGGCCCACAACCCAGGCAGGTGCCCTAACTGGGAATCGAACCAATGACCCTCTGATTTGCAGGCCTGCGCTCAATCCACTGAGCTACGTGAGCTAGGGCAATAAAATCTTCTTTAAAAAATTTGTCTCACAAACACCACCAGGATTCCCAGGTCTTCTTAGCTACTCAAACTCTAGTGTAAGAGAAGTGCCTTCAAAGACTGAAATTGTCACCATCGTCATCATCATTATTTTTCCCCAGCATGTTGTGTGACCTTGAGCAAGTTACTCATAACCGTGAGCCGCCATTTCCAGGTAAGTGGCGTGTTAGAATAGCTTCTACCTCTACAGCACAGGGCCTCACACACACGAAGTGCTCTATTGCTACAAGCTCCTAGTAGTACTCATCATAGCAGTATTTCAAGGCAAAAAATTACCCAAACTCAAATCTTCTATATGCAATTGCTGTCTTCCAGGCAAGCCTCACCTATTTGGTTTAAGACAGGAGATTGAACCATGCGACCATTTCACTCCTCTGATAGAATCCTCTTACTACACCCAGCCCCGTGGCCCTGCCTCACCAGCCCTGAGTAGATCAGAGACTGCCTCTGTCAGTCATGGCATTACACACATATTACACATAAAATATATGTAAAGACAATGACGTTGTGGCCGGTTATATTAGTAACTATTGTAAGAATCTCCCTGGTGAGCCATGGCTGGTGTGGCTCAGTGGATTGAGTGCCCACCTGCAAACCAAAGGGTTGCCAGTTCGATTCCCAGTCTAGGGCACATGCCTGGGTTGCAGGCCAGGTCCCCGAGGGGGGATGCATGAGAGGTAACCACACATTGATGTGTCTTTCCTTCCCTTCCCCTCTCTAAAAGGAAATACATAAAATCTTTTTTTAAAAAATCTCCCTGGTGAAAGACTGAATTCTTGTTGTAGAAGAAATAGCTATTTCAGCAAATGGGTGTGGCCCCAAGGAACAAACACAACTAAAAATAGATGCTGGCTCTGTTGCCTTCCAAAGTAGATAGATGTTCCTGGTTTCAGGGACTTTGTTTTGAACTCCTCGTTGTCTTGGCTCTAGAAATCAAGGGACGTGACCTTGGAAGGAGGAACTTGCTGTGTTTAGTAAAGAAATTAAGAAGTTGGCTTTCCTCAAAGAAAACCCAGAAAGAAGATTCCTTGGAGGGATTGAGGCTTGACCTTGGATGGAGAAGAGAGAAGAGGGAATCCCAAAGGATAAGGCAATTTAGTGAATGAGAATTCTTCTACTGTTTAGATATAAAGAGGGAGAGTATACATATACATATATGTGGAACTAAAATGAAATCTGAAAACTACATATAGGGGCCAAGTTAAAATAAGTCGTTGAGGTCTTTTCACAGCTTAAGTGATCAACAACAATTTACAGTTGTCGGTCCATAAATTATACTAGTTCATCCATTCTAAGATGCACATTTTTTCACACTTTAATCTCTCTGCAGTCAGGATTCATCTAACAACTGATGATGTGTTAATATTAATTGGCACAGTTTTTTTTTTTTCTTTCTTTCTTGGAGGTGAGGAGAAGGGTGTGTCTTCCAACCTGCGGCACCTTGGATTGTTTTCAGTGTGGTGGTAGCTTCAATGGATGTACCAATGACCGCAATTCTCCAAACCCGTTTGACAAATACTGGCATTATCACAGTTCTTAGGGTTGCAGTGTTAGAGTCCAGGCCAGTGAAAACCAGCCCTGCTAAGTTTTTGTTTAAATTGACATCTATTAGAGTTTAGAGAGTTCTTATCCAATCTCTAAAACTCGATGGTGCAGAGGCAAATTTAATTTTACCTGACATCTGTGTCATAAGGTGATTAGCCAGCTAACAATGTGTGTTGATTAACTCACTGGGTCATAAACATGCTGAATCTTTTTGCTTCCTTATCACCACAAAGAAAGGCAATTCAGAGCACTGCATTTCCATAACAAATATTTTTAAGTCCACTTCGATTATTTCCTCTCTCTGCAAGACTCACCCATTCTTCCCATTTAGTTAAGGAAACGTACATGATTTTTATTCCACACTTTTCTTCCCAAAGGAGAAACTTGAACTTTCTCATTCCGTCTTAGCCTAAGAGGTACTGGAGACAAAAAAAAAAAGTCTAATACCAGGTTATTAGAATGAGCTTGTACACTGAGACCCTTTCTCAATGCTGCTTGCAGATCTTTAGTAAAAAACTCCCAAACATAGCCCTAGCTGGTGTGGCTCAGTTTGTTGGAGCATCATCCCATACACCAAAAGGTTGCAAGTTTGATCTCCGGTCAGGGCATATAACCAGGGTGCAGGTTCCATCCCTGGTTGGGGCATGTTCTGGAGGCAACCTATGGATGTTTCTCTCTCACATCAGTGTCTCTCTCTGCCTCTCCCCACCACACAGTTTTCCTCTGTCTCTAAGATCAGTAAACATACCCTCATGTGAGGATTAAAATCAAAACTCGCAAACACACCACACAAACACACACACTCAAGTGCTTAGCATACAGTATTCGGATTTCTTGTTAATAATTGTAATTTTTGTATCTAGATGGATATAGAGACAAAACAGGTGTGTGGCTGAGGGAACAGCTGGCATCTATAATGTGTAAGCATTAAGCAGAATCATTCGTGTACACAGGTTTAAAAGAAGTGATAAACAGAGAGGCTACGAGAATTTTCTCTGGACCTTGTTTGAGGGAGTAGGACAAGATCAACACCAATTCGACTCCACGAGTTACGCACAATGTGCCAGGCACTACACCCAGCATCACTAACGCCCATGATGAACCTACAAGGGAGGCACCACTGTCCAAGACACTCCTGAGTAATGTGGCTGATCAGCAAGACCAGGACTGAGATTCCAGTCCAGAACTGCCAGCTGCCAAAGCTCCTGCTCTCTCCCTTCTGCCAAGTTGCCTCTCGTTTTCAGGCTCAGTCTCCCTTTTCCAGCCCTCAGAAGAGTTCTGCGCAGTTTCTCAGAATGACATTCCAACTGAACCGCGAGTCTCCAGGTGGTGAGTAACCTTCTCAACTTTGCATCTACCCTTGCGTTCCCCATTCAGCGCTGACAGGTAGCAACTGTCCCTCCTTTCTGAAAATGTCACTGGGCCATCTTCAAGGAAAAAAGGAGATGCTGACATTCTACTTTTTCTGTGACTCCCTGGAGGAACATTTAATCCTCATGACCTTGTGGCTATTTAAAAAGAGCCATTCCCCAGACCTCGTCACTTGGTGACAGCCAGCATTTTGTCTAATAGGCCCGAGGGTGGGCACAGTTCACAATGGAGAAAGGTAACATCTGGCTGGTGTTTAAAAAGCAAATGGGCTTTCTGAAGGATTATTACTCATCAACAATACTCAAAGACATGTTTTCTCTGCATTGTTGTTTATAGGCAAAAACAAATCCCAGGCACAGGCACTCAAAATCTGCATTGTTTTTATGATGGGCTAGCAAGATGCTGCTTTCTCCTAAAAAACTGGAGGGCATCCAATTTGATTTTTATGACACCACCAAAAATTGAATATTATAGTATTTTTAAGAAATGTTAAAATATAATAGCTATAGACATTAATAACTATCACTTATTAAATTAGACAATGATTAGACAGCGATTTATGTTAGCCAATTGTATCCTCTTATGTAAAATTATTCCCCATCTTACAGATCAAAAAACTGAGATAAAGGAGAGACCCAGGACTGGGGCTGCTCTATGTTTATCATCTGCCTATGATGCAGTTAGTATAGAAATTGAGGGTGTTTAGAAACTTTTACAGACATTTGAAACTGCCATGAAAACCAAGCGACATTTCATTTTTCTAGTAATTTATCCTTACTTTTTATATATTACAAAAGTATCAGTCCACAAGGCGTTAGAACTTAAAAAAAATTGTCCTTCATCACAAATGGTGTCAGAAGCACTTTTCAAAAAAAAGAAAAAAAGAAACTTTCTCTGGAATGATGGTCAAATTGGTAGAAAAAAATAGGTTCAAATGATTCTGCCTTGCCATTTAATGACTAGTCATTCTTTACCAAAGTGGCTAGGCTTCTGCGGTGTCTGGTGGGGCCCAGGCTTCCACATTATTTAAAGTTCTACAAAAATCATAAGGTCTGGGAGGGCAGTATCTTTAGCGTGTCTTGTTCACTGATATGTCCCAAAGGATGTAGCAGTAAATAGGTGCTTAATGAACACTGAGTAAGTACATGAACAAACGAACAACTTCTGATGGAAATACATGCTTGAGAGCCATTATTTTCTACATGCTCTTCTAAGAAATCATTGCCTAACTCATGATCATGAAGTATATTCTGGTTTTTCCTTCTAGGGCTTTTATAGTTGTAGCTCTTACATTTATGACTCTGATGTACCTTGAGCTCATTTCTGTGTATGATGTGAGGCAGGGGCCCAACTTCATTCTTTTGCATGTGGATATACAGTTGGCCCAGCAACATTTTTTGAAGAGGTAAGTAATATTTTAATGAACTGAAGACAGAATCAGTAACAGTGTCATGCTGAGCCATATGGGAGCCTGAGTAAAAGAAAAAACATCAGAATACTGATTCATTTTTATTTAAAATTTTAGTTTTTTTTTTCACCATGAATCTTTGGAGTCTTTTCAAATTCAGCCTCTGAGGCAAACGCCTCACTCACTTCTCCCTAATCGCAGGCTGATAACTCCTAAGCTTAGCATACTAAGCCTTCCCCGTCCTCACTCCTACCTGCCCTACCAACCACCTGCATCTCAGCTTTCATCACTAATAATACAGATTTATTCATGTTTCCCTGCTCACACCATGCTGAGTCAGGCATCTGTCATCTTGATCATGCTCTTTATCTGCCTTGGAACATATTTCTCACTTTCCATTGCCAGCTTTTCCCATCCTACAAGATCAAGTGCCAATCCCTCCAGAAGGACTTCAGTGAACTTCCAAGTTAGGTTAGATGTTCCTACACTGCCCTGTCTTCCAGCAACAGAGCACTTATTTCACACGACGTAATAATTACATCTCCTCCCACTGAACTGCAGCTCTTCGTCCTTACTCCCAACTGTGTCCTCTTCACCTGGACATTCCTAGATCCTAGCACAGCACCTAGAACATGACCAATGAGGAAATAGATGTTTGCTTCACAGTTCACCTAAATGCGAGTACAGCAGGGAGAAAGTAATCCCATCTGCCTAAAGTGAGCAGAGAAGATTTCCACTAGGCACCGCCCTTAAAGAGGACATGAACTGAACTAAGCATCTGCAAAAAAGGCCTGCCTGCAGAAAGGTGAGAGCAGAGGCTGTGTCTGAGGAAAGAGTGACCTGTCCACACTCCCGTGATGGAAGCAGAAATCCCAGGCCCCAGATACAGGAGGATTAAACAGAATTCAATGATGGGAACTGGTCCTAAGGGTTTGCAGGTCAGGTAGGGGTATGTCTATCTCCAGGTTGTACAGCAATGAACAAAAAATTAGGGCAAATCCTCATTGAGTTCACCTCCTTTATCCATTTATCCATTCATTCACTGACCGGTCATCCCAAAACATTGATGGGGCATCTTTTGGGGCACTGTCCTGGGCCCTAGAATATAGAAGTCAAAGATCAGGCTCTAACCCTTGAGAAGCTCCTAGTCAAATAAAGTGCTGTAAACCTACTATGTGCAGGATGGGATACAACGAAAATGAAGGTGTTGACAACTAAACCCAGTCTTCAGTGCTTGTGGTAGATTCTCCCATTTTTCCCTCCACATCCACTCTCCACCTTTATCCACCCTGCTGTACCCTGGGAGGCTGAACACCTCAGACTACACCAGTAAGCTCCCTTGCACACTGACTTCCAACTGGATTCAGCCAATGCCGGGCACCAGCAGGAGATGTAAAGGAGGGGAATGAGCAAGGGTGTGACATTCATTATCACTGCTGTGGGACTGCCGTGAGCTGGTTTTGTCCAAGGTCAGGAGTTCGGTTAAGAGGACCATTCCACACCGCCCTCACTGTCTTCTGATTATCTTTGCTTCTTCAGACCTACAATACCAACTAGATTTCACAGCACTGTAGTATTGGAGTGTTTTTTTTTATAGTTTCTCTAAGCCCTGCTCCCAGCTTTATTAATAGTCTTTTAATAAATTCTTATCAAATTACCCTAATGTGAGTGTACCATCTGCTTCTCACTGGGACCTCAACTGATACAACAAGCGCCTACGGAAGACGTGACAAGAATGTGATAAGCAGAGAATGGAAGGGGGAATCCCTTTGGACATGTGAATGAATACATATTGCCACCCACCACACAGAGGGCATGGGGAAGAGTCAAAGCCCACACTTTGGGATTTTTTGCATTCCGGGAGGCTGGAATAGTGCACTGATTGGGGGTTTCATGGAGTCTACCCCAAAGGATAACAGATTCAAAGGGCAGAGGAAAGTTGTTTTTTCGACCAGAGAAATGCCTGAAGGACAATGACTCTGAGTTTTCTGGGCATAAACAACAATGAAGACATAATGAACTAATCCTTCAAGGCCAGTCTCTCCTTCTTATGCTATCCCAGAACCTCAAAGCAAAAGAAAGGGCAAGTTGATACACCTCGAGTTCAAGAGAAAGGGGGAAATGAGCTGTTCCCTAAGAGTTATAGTATATACCAACCAATAAAAAGACAAAATGGAACTCTGCCAAGTCATCAAAGACACGAAATGATTTCCAGGCCTATAAAAGTTGCCTGCAACCTGACATATCTAGGGGTCACCTAGACGATGTTTCCAGTGTGGGGAGCGTGCCAGAAAGAAGCATGCATGAGGGTTTTAACATGACATCATCATGCATTCAAATCACACAACTCACATCCCTCTTTTTGATTTTGGGTCCCTTGAAAAATCTTAGGAGTATTATTTGGTTTCTCATGTTGTTCTCCTAAAAGAGAATAAATACAGAGTACCTAACAAGAATACATTTCATGTTGCAGATAATTACATTCAGCATCAGGTATTATTATTCCTCAGTCTTCTTATAAGCATTGTTAGCATGACTCAGACTTCCCAAGTCCAGAAGGCTCTAGAACACTTAGAGTAGGTAAACCCACAAAGCCAAGCTCAAACATTTGGGCCAGGGAAAAGTCACGGAGGCTCCTTGGCAGCCTGCCACCCAGTGGCCTGAGAACACACAGAAACAGTGGTACCTCAGTGGACCCTGACTCCTGCCTCCCTTTTCCCTCCAGTTAATTCCTTGACCGAAATTCAGGAGTTTACCTTGATCCGTTTTCAATTTCATAGGCTGACTTGGGCCCATTGTTCTTCTTGACTGATTTGGTTAGTCACTGTACTTGCTGCCTCTGTCAGACTAGAGTAATCCACAGATTTGATAAACAGGCATGACCCAAGTGATTGATAAAAATGTTAAATACACAGGCAGAGGAGTTCTTCAATTCCAAATGGTTAATCTCCTTTGAAAACTCTGGTTTGTTTTTTCCCCTCTAAAGTTTAGAGCCCAGGACTAAAAGCAACATTCCCCATGCTATCTAATGTGCATAATGGAGCATGACCCACACCTCCCTTGATTCGATCCTGTGCTCCGACCAACATAGGCTAAAAACAAAATAGTTCTCTACCCCTTTATGGCTCCTACTGCCAATGAAAGCACCTCAAAGACTTTTTACTCAGCTGTTATTAAGTCACATCAGTCTATCTTGTTGGTTTTCTTTTGGACTC
Organism: Carollia perspicillata; assembly: GCA_004027735.1. Classification (NCBI taxonomy): domain Eukaryota; kingdom Metazoa; phylum Chordata; class Mammalia; order Chiroptera; family Phyllostomidae; genus Carollia; species Carollia perspicillata. The sequence goes on from PVKM010028037.1 coordinate 18,271, forward strand.
AAGTGAAGGCTATTTCTTCCTGTTCAATTCTGCCTCATTATGCTCAGACTGTGGCTTCAGCCAGTTGAGACCTACTAGGACCCCAGTACAATGGATCAGACACATGGCACTTCTCATTCCTCAACCTTTGTCTGACTCCTTAGCACCATCCAGTCCCTATTTCTGTCTGTGTTTTTAGTTAGAGTGATGTTAACTGCTTCTGGGTCTCCCCAATATTCTCTAGACTG
>PVKM010028038.1:5645-18598 GCA_004027735.1 Carollia perspicillata
ATAACCACCCCAAGTGCTCACCCAGAGACCAGCATGTAGCCAAGATGCTAGCAAAGCTTCTTAATCCCCTTGGGGAGATTGAGAGCTTGGCAATTAATTACAGAAGTGTCCAGTTTAGACAATCCATTTGCAACATCCCACAGACTCTGTGGCCCCTGGAATCAGGAGATGCTACCACAGCTGCCCCTTCCCTTGCCCACCCCACACCACACACTTCCAAGCCTTGGCAGCTTGGAGGAACAGGATCCCCTTCTAAGTTTTTGTCCTGTTGAGTCACCTGCATGTCACTGCAGAATGATTGGTAGCAGTGTGAGTTATGAAGACCACATGACAACAGGCACGTAACACTTGCACACGTAGACATACAACTTTACCTGAAGCTAAAGGGGTGCGGTGGCCGTGAACCCCTTACCTCAGGAATGGAAATATAGTGGAGATGCTTTTAAAATGTGTGTATTAAAGATAAGTCTAGTGACACCCCTCCCTACAAAGGAGTGGAAAATCAAGAATAAGGAGAGGGTGAGTTACATGAAATCTCCAGACAGATACACAGTCAATGAGGATTTGATGCTCTACCCCAATAATTTTCTCCCCCAAGATACACCATGAAGGTGAAAGAACAAACAAACAGTGTGCCCCTCCCCTGCAAAAAGGGGTGGGAGGACTTAGAGAGGGCATCTGCTATTTGAGGAAGATGCCAAGATGATTGAAGCCCTAGGAGTCTGAAGATAAAAGAATCCAGGACTGGACTCCGATGCATTGTGCATTAACACAAACCAGGTCAGGCGGTCTCCTGGCTGCAGCCTCTCCGACGTGGCTTCTATTGCAGCCCCTCTCGGAGTCTCTCGGTGGCGGTGTGATTAACAAATTTAAACCTTCCTCACAAATCACTTAGAGATGCTGCCGTGCACATTAACATCTAATGTTCGTGAAGCCCAACTCCAAATTTAGAGTCCATTTTATTATTAGAATGTTATGAACTGTCCGTGGAATGATGCACTGCCAAAATACAGACACCAAAGTTATTCAGGCCTGCATATGTTACTGCCACAACGAGGGCCGAGTGCCCTGGGGGAAAATTTCTGCAGTCTCGGTTTAAGAAATCTATTTGCTGTTTTTACTATCTCAGCAGTATATGTAAATAAAGGGTTGTTATGGTGCCATAATTCCTGAACGATGGGCACTAACTATACTTCGGTGGTTCTATAAACCAGCCCATTATGACAAGTCATGGCCAGTTTTTCAGCAGGCAAAAACAATTCTGCTAGTGTGAGCCATCTACGATATATAAAAGGAGCATGTAATTAAATTGGGTTGAAATAGAACACTCCTCCATGGCAAATGCTGGGTGCACAGCCACAAACTGTAACATGCTTTTAACGTGGCAAGACATTGTCTCTACCGGTAAAGCCATGAGCTTCCACCATGGGCTATCTTTAAAAGTTATAATAATCACTGTATTAAGGAAAAAGGCGGTGGAACCTTGCTCTTTATGGTGCATTGTAATTTTTTTAATTGCCTTGAGCTAAGTATTCAGTGCAGGTATGTTAATAAAATGACTATAACCCACATCACAAACAGCAATTTTCTTCTATTTTTAATCCCCTTTGGTTTAATCAGATTCCGGCACTGAGTACCCACCTGTCACAGACTTTTCACATGACCTAAAGAGCTTCCTCTCCCCTCCCCAGGGGCCCAGCCCTGCCTACAGTGGTCAAGGTCAACCACCCTGCATGCGCTCATACTCCTCTTTGTCCCTCTGCTCCCCACTCCCACCAATGGTTGGGATTGGGCTTCCACAACAGGTGCTCTTTCTTCAAAATGATAGAGCCTCTTACCTGTTCAAGTCTCTCCTTTGTACCTGGAGGCTTGTCTTCTGATGTGTGAGGAGGCACCGATTTGCTTCCTGGCTTTAGGGATAAGGCCTTGGCCTCTAAGAAAAGTGGAGAGAGAATCCGTTGGCTCACCCCTATTCTCTGTTCATATTAGAGTAGTTTCTGTTGGTCCCTGTATCCTATCTGCAAATCCCCTCAGTTGGTGCCAAATAGCAAGGGCCGGGAACAAGAAAACATTCAGAGTATTTAAAACAAGCAACTCACTGCAAAGAGCATTTTCTTTCAGAAAATTGAGGTTCTGATTTTACCACATCCAACACAATCAAACTGTGGGCATGAGGGGCAAGGGAGCCATGCCTGCCAGCTGAGAATGACATGGTCAGCAGGTTTGACCAGAGTTGTGACTCTGGCTGTCCCAGGAACAAGCCATGGGGACCCCAGGGGAGTCAGAGCCCAGAACACTGACTTGTAATAAGAGTGTAAATATGACTCTGTAAATCAACCACAGAGGGAAGGCTTTCTTTTGGTAAAGCCTTCAAATTATATGTAGTTCATAAACATGAACTGGAAATAGCCACCACTGTGGAGGAGAAACGGTCTCGTCCCATTCTGACCCCTACATTTCCAGACCCAATGGGCAGGGAGCAGCCCAGGGATCGGCTGCAGTTGGAATGAGGAGTCCACAGTCCTGCATGCCTTACCCCACTCAGCTTAAGCCCATTATAGGAAAACAGATTTGAGGCTAAACTATAATTTGGTAAAACAGAATAGTCATTCAGACTGCTTTGCATGCGACTGGAAATCTAAATCTTAAAATGAAAAGTTGGTGCATGTTAAATGATAAGAGCTGCTGTTTGTTAGAGGCTTGCTATGTGCTCGGCCCTGAGATAAGTAGGCACTCACTTTGCAAGTGCTTCTGCTTGTGACACAATCCTCAGAACAATGCTCTGGGACCCGCACTATTCTTCTCCCCCTACCTCGATTTTACAGATTAAAAAAACAGGCCAGAGAAGTTAAGTAGCTATCCCAGCATCACACAGTCAGCAAAGTGGGTCCTAGTACGTAGAACTACACAGCCTATGCTCTTAACCTGTCACTCAAGGTGTGCTCCAGGAACCGGCAGCATTGGCATCACTGGGAATGTTAGAAATGCAGCATCTCAGGTCCCACCCAAACCTACTGAATCGAAATCGGAATGTTAACAAGATTCCTAGGTGATGTACTGGTTCTTCTCTCTTTCTCTTAACTGCCCTGAAACCTAAGAACACTAGTTTTTTGTGTGTATGTGTATTGCACATAGTGGTTCTCACACTCTGAGGTGCATCTAGGTCACCTAAAGACCTGATTGAAATAACACTTTGCTGTAGAAGAGCCGCTTGACTGTTCAGGGAAAAGGAGCATCTGCTTACCTGTCTCCATGACTGGCTGTCTGTCCGGGTCAGAGGGACTTTCTGCTAGGTCACTGAACTGTATTTGCGAATTCCTGAACTTCCCACCAAGAACAATCTTTCGGTGAAAAGTTTGGGGGTGGGGGGAGACCCAAACATACAAGTCAGAATCTCAGAATCTGCATGCATGGAATTCACGGATGTCCATTTTTCACAAGCCTCCGAGGTGCTATGCACATCTGAGTTTGACAGCCGCTGATATTTGGGGATCTCAGTAAACTCCGTATTTGCAAGAATGTGAGTCAGTGAATTCCCGAAGAGCTAAGCAGTCGTGGCACATTTAGGGACTGAGTGTCAGATGCTCATCCCACCTTTTTATAATTGTTTTCATATTACGATTGAACTTCGTTCCCCAGACAGTCAAGAAGGAGTCCCCCTGAGCTTCCCTTCAAAGATAAGAGGGGCAGTGCTGACCTACTCCCTCTAAGCAAGTTGCGCAAAATGACAAGTTCTTAGGTGTCACAAATAGTCGGGTGTGGAAGCGTTTTCAGCAACACAGCTGTCCATGCTACTTTGAGTGATGCATTACTGAACACATATTTTGTGTCCCTAACTTGTATGGTCTGGGTAGATTCAGTCCATCGAACTTTAATTGAGTGCCTGATTTGCGCTGAGCTCTATGTTAAATTCTGGAGTCCCATGGCTGTTTCCGTGACCGGTGGATTCAACTGCGTGGCCTCCTTCCCCTCACAGCTGGCTTACAGGGATTGAACAGAGCTCTCCTGTATGTGTTCAGCTCACCAGCCCCCAGAACACAGAGGGCAGAGAAGGAAAAACCAGGTTCCCAGTGAATGCACTGTGGACATAATTTGCGATTTACAGTTTATAGGTGGGGGGCTTGTTTTTTCTGTGTGGCTTTTGAATAGTTAAACTTTTTTTTTATACTTTGGAAAAATCTCATGGTAACAGCATAAATTATATAATATTGATACTAATTCAGAACCCAGTCAGGTTATATTGCAGACACAAAAGAACACGCCAGAAGGTGAGGATTTATCGTGTGCCTAGTGTTGTTAACACATTAAATGTTTCCAGACTCTCAAAGACAGTATTAGAGGTTTGACCCAATCGATATATGATATATGAAACGTGAGCCAGATTTCCTAGGGAAAAGTACAGGTCAGCCTTCAAAGGTTTTTATTTTACAAGGCCTTAGGGTATTGTGTGTACCCTGCTTGGTGAAAGAGAAAAGTTAGAGTGACTGCAAGTGGAAATGGTGGGGTAATGACAGAGGGCCACGACCCATGGCCAAGCTCACCCCACTCGGGGTTAGCATCTTACGTGATAATGCGTCCTCTAGTTTTCTCTTACTAACTGAGATTCACGCAGACCACAGGTTTCAGTATTTTCCAACTTTCAGCCTAAAAGAGTAAAAAATCCCCGTGTTTTTCAATTGTTTGGCTTATGAGCAACACAGAAATTTCAGAATCCACAGCAATTGTAATAGTTACAACAATGAAGCGGCTAATGCTTGGGTGCTGTGTTGGGGTTGATGAATCCAGAAACCTTATTAACCTCTATGAAACGGGCCTTGGTGGGGCTCAATTATGGGATAAAAACTGGGGGGTTCCTAGAGGTCAGGCGGCCGGCTGTGATCACACCCAGCTGCCGGGTAACAGCCGGGACACACGCTTGCATCCAGGGCCTCACCACCAACTCACAGCTGCCTCTCCAAATCATGTACGTTCTCGGAGTTTCTAAATGAAATCTGTAATTCAGCAAGCAAACATAGGGGTTGAGGCTGACTTCAGATCCCAAGTGCTAGTTGCACATATTTCATTATTTCCACCTTTGTGCATCAGGCAGATGTCTCCTTGTCAAGGCAGCCAAACCTGATCAGAGTGATGATCATCTAAGCTGGCGAGCAGGGCCAAGGGTTGGGGCCGTTACCTGAATGAATCAGCTTGGAAAACGACTAATAAGCCCAAGAAGTAAAATAGGCATTATCTTGGTCATCTACCTACACAGCCCAAATTCACTCTATAATTGCTCGAACCACTTCTATGTTTGCCATTTAATAGGTTTCGCCATGTTCTTCTTTGGGCAAGGAAAGGAGGGAGCATTTTACATTCCTCTGGGGGCAGATTTCAAAGCCATCTGCATCCAATGAAAGTAGGAGGATTATAAACAGGAGCGCAGCTTTGAGGCAAGGCTTAAAAATATGCTTCTCATTCCACCAGACGTGAAGGGAGAGGAGCTGTGGCATTGTTTTAAGGTTTGTTTTTTGGGGGGAGGGCATTTTTTAACGCACATCTCCATACTTTTCGGATGACTGTCTTTTTTAAATCTGGGAACTGGCATAAAAGCACAGGCCACTTATTGACTGTGTAACTCTTAGTAAACCAACTTATTTAAGCCTCAGTTCCTTCATTTATAACTATTATAATAATCCTTATACCATAATGTCATTATCAAGAATTAAATGAGAAAAATGCCTAGGAAGTTACTAGCATATTTTTGTACCTAATAAGCTATTGTTCTTGCTAATGATTTCCTTTTTTGATATTCTCCCCCAGCCCAGAGAAAAACATCCACTCTTTTTAATAAAAGTTTGAGCCCTGGCTAAATGGCTTAGTTGATAGAAGCATTGTCCCAAAAGGATGCAGGTTCAATCCCTGGTCAGGGCACCTATGGGAAGCAACTGATCAATGTTTCTCTCTCTCTCTCTCTCTCTCTCTCTCTCTCTCTCTCAGGTCTCTCTCTCTCCCTCCACTCCCTTTATCCCTCTTTCTCTCTTTCTAAGGTCAATAAGCATATCCTCAGGTAAGGGTTAAAAAAACAAGACTTTGAGATTATCCACTGAATTTTATTTTTCTTTTACATCTATAAAAATTAAAATAATGTGTGATCAAATAATGCCTGAATATCTCTTGAAATTCTGTTTCTTTTATTTGTGTTGTATATCAACATATGGCAATGCTTCAGAAGAGGAGAAACTTTATTTTGCTATTATCTTTATTATTTGATGATTATTTGGCTCCCAGAAAGGGTGCCTGATACTGTTAATCTCAGTGTGTTTCATCAGCTCCCTGGAGATTTGTGGGAAGTAACTACAAGCCCCTGCCTTATTCTTAGCAAGTAATGAGTTCTGGCTCACTGACAAGTTCCAACGCCAGTACAATCTTGTAGAAAGATTTGAGACTGAAAGCCTGAGTTCAAGTTCAAATTCAATCATTTACTAGCTGTATGTCCTTGAACAAGCTGCTAACCTCTCTCCCATGGAGTAGGGATGCTAATAGGCCTCTTATTTTCCTTTGTAGGATTATTATTATCCTTCGTAGAATGGCTGAAAGTGATTTTAAACCACTAAACCGGTTCTTCGATCACTTAATATCATTATAGCAGACTTACTGATATTATAAAAATTATTAATAATAGGGCCCATTCTGGGATAATGAGATCGTAAATAATACTTTGTGAGAACAGGTTAATTTTGATCCACAAGCCTCTTTCACAGAGCCAAACAATAGATACCACTCTCTTTTCATTAAAAAAAATCTGATTGCTTAAAAAAATCCAATTGCTTTTCCCTTGCATTGTTTTAACATAAAAAAATCCTCCAAACTTAAAGTTTTGAAAAGCACAATTTCTTCCAAAGGGTCTCTACTTCCTTAGGCCCGTGGGTTTGAGATTATGAGAGTAGATCCTACACTGTTTGCCTTTAGAGTAACAGAGAAATCCAGATGGAGGGTGTGATGAACTGTGGTTGTGGAAAATATAATTCAAGATCATAGTGAACAGTTCAGGACTCTGGGGCCAGACTGCTGCTGTTCAAATCCGCAGTAGGTTCATTGCTTTGAGTAAGTGATCAACTTCTTAGTCCCTCAGTTTCTTCATCTATAATATGGGAATAATAATAATCCCTTTGTCATAAGCCTTTTTGGAAAATTAAATGTGATAATACATGTAAAGTGCTCAGAATTGTTTAGCACATGACAGATGCCATATAAATGTCAGCTACTGTCATCATCCTCATCTTCAACATGGACAGCAAGTTTTCTCAGACTGAGCTCCTCAGTCATGCATGCTTTTCTCCAGCATAGGTCCAATGTCCCCGTTCTGTGCTCCCACTGCGCGCTGTGTCTGTCATCATGCCAGTTTCGTAGCATCTTTGTGCTCATGGTGTCCGTAGTTTTTCTGTCTTTGTATCCCTGGTGCCTGCCATCATCCCTGTTCCAGGAGTATGCTGGCAAGTCCGCCCTCTAAAAGTAAATGCACTGATTTGTAGCATTTACTGGTATCTGCAGTGTATATAACTCCCACCATGGCTGAGGTCAGGCTACCAGTGCTTTAAAAACTGGTCTGCCAAATTCCAGGATGTTACATAGTCAGCTCTCACGCCCCTGTCTGAGTTGGCTCCAGCACACTACTGCCTATTGCTTAGGCACTCAGTCAGTGAACAGGTTAATCAGTCAGGCTGGCTGCTGCATCAGGTAACACTAGACATCCCACAAAAGATAATGCAAATGGCAAAATGCAGAAAGAAATGTGTGGGTGTAAAATAGTGCACTAGAGGTAGTGCCTCATTTTAAATTCTGATTTTCCAGGGCACAGAGACATCAAATCAAAGAAATCAAACCCACAACCCTTATAGAATCCAGTTTCCATGATAGTATTCAAATGTTCCTTATTTCTAGACAGTTCCTCCCTACCCCTTCCTTGCCCACCCCCTACTATTTCTGCTATAGTTTTATTTACACAATTGCCAGAATCATGCCGAAGAGGAGCCGGGGAGAAAGGAGTTGTACCTAAGCTGACCCACCTTGCCTTAGGTTCTCCCTTCCTGACTTCCCTTTTTTATCATCACTGACGTGCTTTCCAAAGTCCTACATTGCTGTCCCACCCCTCCTGTTCAGATTCCTTTAAAAAGGAATCTAATTCATCCTCACAAGTTACTCTACCTCCAAATGGCATGCCATCCTGACTAAGGAGTTCCAGGTGACACAAAGAAGCATTTTTCCCCACCCCAGCTGCTTTCAGCAATTCCATTTAAGTGAGCCCTTTTCCAAACTGGAACAGAATAACCCCAAATCAGCATAATTTGAGGCAAGTGTATCTCACACCACTGCACCTGCCCATAGACTTCAAGCCGGTCATATTTGGACACAGTTTGTATTCATAATGGTTTTTCCTGATAAGCTAGTTCCCTCAAATTTCATCAGCATTGCATTTAAGAGTGCCTTCTCCTGCAGCCTCTGTCTCTAGCCCTCTGTGTTTCTTGGTGCCAGAGAGACTGGGGCTACAGAGTTCCCTCCTTTTAAGAATGTAAAGAGGTCTCCCTTGCCAACTCCACCCCTGCCTCCTGAAGATGGTCTGTCTCTCTGAACCTGTGAACACTCACACGTAATCACAATGTCCTCCTATACAGGAAAAGAGTTCTCTGTAGCATTGGATTCAGAAAAAGGCTTACGAGAGCATACACTATTTCCATCTATATATGATTAAATATCTTACACCTATAAGAGATCAATCTACAAAATCCCAACAACAGCCACTGACCACTTGGGAAGCCGAGATTAGCCCCAGAGCCATTCAAGTAAGAGTGAGGAAGGTTATTTACAGTGTTCATTGAGGAAGTAAATACGATGTACTCGTTCGATGCTGAGACCCACAGCCACCCTTCCTCTACCACCATCCAGTCCCCTGAACATTAGAAATCAGGCCTTTGTCCTCCCCCTGGGAAGATGAGAGCAATTACCAGAGAAAGTGACCCAGTCAGAGGTACTGGCACAGTATCAAGGCTAATAAGCCCCACTCAGATGCTTAGAACTTTCCACCAGATTTCTAGTTTTTACCACCCCAATATGAGCTGATAAGCCAAGATTACCAGATGAGGAAGAAAATCCTCTGACTTGAAAGTTGGAATATATTAAGGTTCTCCAGAGAAACAGAACCAATAGGATGGATGAATGGATGGGTTTTAAGAAATTGGCTTACAGGATTGTAGGGATTGGCAAGTCTGAAATCTATAGGGCTGGCCAGCAGCCTGGAAATTTACATAAACAGAGTTAATTTTCCAGTCTTGAATTTGAAATTCTTAACCTGGAAACTCAGGCAAGATTTCTATGTTGCACTCTTGAGGCAGAATTCCTTCTGGTTAAGGCCTTCAATGGAATGTACAAGACCCACTCTCATAGAGGGTAATCTGTTTTACTTAAAGTCAATTGATCATAAGTGTTAATCACATCCACAAATACTCTCACAGTGACATCGGGAGTAACATTTGACTAACAGCTGAGCAACAATCAGTCTGACAAAAAATTTACCACGACAGAGCCCAAAACACAGAAGCAGAGAAAAGCAAGTTGGAGGAAACTGTGCAGGGGGAAAACGTCATAAAAATGTGATTAATACCATCCTGCCCATGTGTCTCCGTTGGTTGGAGTGTTGTCCCATGTACCAAAAGACTGAGGGTTCGATTCCAGTCAGGGCATATACCGAGGTTGCGGGTTTGATCCTCGGTTGAAGCGTGTATGGGGGGCAACTAATCAATGTTTTCTCTCTGTCTCTCTCTTTCTCTCCACTTCCTCTCTCTCTAAAGTCAGTGAACATATCCTCAGGTGCGGGTTAAAAGTATTATTAATATCTGCAGAGAGATAAGAGAAAATATTGCAACCATGAAATAGGAGCAGGGTACAATACGTTTTTTTTTTTTAAAGAAAACCTCAGCAAGCAAATAAACAACCCTTAGAAAATGAAAATATAAATGAAAATCTCACAAAAGTTTCAACAGTTGAGAAATAAAGCAAAAACCCATAAGGATGTAGTGGATAATAAAGCAAAAACCCATAGGGATAAGAGAAAAAGATAACATTCAAGGAAGGTCCAAAAGATCTGAAATTCAAACCATGAAACGTCCATAAAGACAGAACAGAGAAAACAAAGGAAAGGAAATCATCAATGAAATAGCTAAACGAAAATTTCCCCAGATTGTAAGAGCCCACTGAATACCCAAAACTGACTGAAATAAACCCACACTAAAGTCCATCACAGGGAAATCTCAGAAAACTGGGGACAACATAAGATACTCCAAGCCTTTAGAAAAAGAAACCAGGTCACATATAAACTTGAGGAACCGAAACAACTTTGGATTTCTATAAAGTAACTTGGAGGGAATTGCTTAGAATTCCATATACAACCTAACTATCAAAAAGGTGTAAGGGTGGAATAAAGACACACCTAGCTATGCAAGGTCTCGCAACATGTACCTTGTCTAAACAAAACACTTCCTGAACAGCTCCTGTAGAATGTGTCCTAATGACAGGAGGGTGATACCCATGATAAACTCCTATCTGAAAACATCCTGTCTTGTACAATAATAGTGTGGTGGGGGAAGCATCTCCCTCCCCATCCTGGTCTCTGCTCTTGGAATCTTGGGTGTTCCTTGGGTGCCTCTTACCATTCTCACTATCATTCATGTATGTGATTAATTAGGTGCATTTTCATGGACTAGGGGGAGATTCAAATGATTACTTCCCGTTTTGGTGAAAAGCTGTGTCCCAAGTTCAAAATAACCAATTTGCTAATCGTCTTTGGCAGTCAGGGTCTGCCTTCGATTGGGTTCACTGGGAAGGAGGAGGATGTGTTTTGACGGAGTCCGTGCACTCAGCATTCCCGGCAGCACCCATGGCTTATGAGGTCCTCTGTTTCCCCAGGCTATCAGTGTACATGTCTCTCACAGTTCACCGGGAGAAACTGTGAATCCGAGATCACAGCCTGCTTCCCAAACCCTTGCCGGAATGGAGGCTCCTGCGACCCCATAGGAAATACTTTCATCTGCAGTTGCAAAGCTGGGCTCACTGGAGTCACGTGAGTGAGATTGTTCAAGTGGTTATGCTGTTTCTTGCTGCTAAGGGAACAAAATGGTAAACAACTAACTGGGATAAAATATTAACCTGTAAAAGGACGGGCAAAGGGTTAATATCTTTATATAAAGAGTGCTTACAAGTGACTAAAATGTTAACAGGGATTATCTCTAGGTAATGGGGTCATGGGTAATTTATCTACTCTATAATTCTCTAAGTTTTCAAATTTTTATTTAATTACTGTGTGTCCTGTAAGCAAGAAAATGATTCTTTGAAAGAAAGTCATCTCTGCCCCCTAATATTTCCAGCATAATTGTGAGGCAGATATACTATCCATTTCCCCAGAATTCATTAACTGGACTCTACTGCCTAGCATTTTATGATCATTCTGAGAAACTAAACCTTACCCTTCCTTTGAAACACCCACCCCCACCAAGAAATAGGAAAATTAAAGTGGTATTAGGTGAATGAATGGAAAGGAAATATTTTAAGTTTTTAGTAAAGTGCCACTTTTACCCATCCTTGATTACTTTTAAAAGTGTATATACTTTTAAAAGCCATCAAGGATAGGTGATATATATATATATCACCTATATATATATACACACACGCACACACACACACTTTTACCATATATATATATACTCTCAAGCAAGTGATATCCTAATTACAGATCAGTCTTATATATTCATTAAAGCAAATCTTCCGAGGACTTTACCAGGAAATACTTAACCGACTTTGAATTGTTGGATGTAATTTAAAGTAATATAGCTGCACTTACTTTTAAATACTCTGTGTTTCTGACGAATTTCCAACTGACCTGGTTTCAATCTGTTCAAATTAGGGACATTTGACTACATTTTACAAAGTGGATTACCAGAAATATAGGTAGGTGATGGGCCCTTTAAGTGAACATAGCAGAACAATTGCTGAAGCAAAGAAAAGTGAAAGAAAAATGGCCTGTGTGCTCAAATAATTTTGAACTAAGAAATAATAAGACTTAAATGTTTGCCTTATGATTATACTCAGAGCAAGTCATGGATTGCTTTAAAGAGAATAAAATTAATTTAATTGTTTTTCACGACAATGTTTTAGTCAATTTTTTCCCTGGTAATCTACATCAACATTAGCTTTTAATATAAGCATAGAATCTGGAAGATATGTAGATATGTAGGCCTCCCCAAAATTACTGTAACCACTACAGGAAAATGTCAGAACTAAAGACTTCTTACTCTCGGGAAACTCTTTAAAGAAATATGTAATTTTACAGATATTTATCTGCAGTTCTACAAAACCCCAAAGCTCCAAACAGACAGGATTGAGGATAAATTAGGGGCAAACTAATTTGGTGCCCAATCCAGCCAAAGCCACTCCGAGGCTATGTCTAAGTCTTTATTTCTTTCACTGAGTGTGAATATCCATATGTTTTACTGTTGAAACACTGGTGTATTTGATTATGGGTCCTATGTCAGCACTAATTCCTGGAGTGGGGATGTGTATTTTATATAATACGAAAGACATATACGATGTAACATTTCTAAAATTGCAAAATGTTACATTCTGAAGTCCACCTGGCCCCAAGGATCTGGAAACCAGTACCTCTTCAGCAGCATCTGTTCTTCCTCTTTCTGCTCCTTCTCTTCTCTCCCAGGAGGGCCTTCCCCTTGCTCCCACCAGGGTAGGGTCAGACTGTGTGGGAACAGTGGGTGGGAGGAATATCTCAATGCATGCTGACGACTGCGGCCGCCTGCTGCTCACACACACACCATCACACCATTTTCTCGGTTCTTCATGTACCCTTTAGGTGCTTTATTTTCTTTTAAAGTCAGTTTTATTTTTTTTTAAGATTTTATTTATTTATCTTT
>PVKM010028039.1:0-18491 GCA_004027735.1 Carollia perspicillata
GATTGTCCACTAGTCATTACTGTAAGAAAAATTTACCTTCAGTTATCATAACTTTGATTTGAATTATAGTTAATTAAACTGTGTTTTAATTTAGAAAACACCTACACCTGTTCCTTGAGTGTAACAAAATATAAATTGAAGCAGTATTATTTGGTCAAGTATCCTGCTGTTCTTTCTTCCTAGTAGGAGAAGTTAAATGGAAATTTGTGGCGGAAGATGTCAACTGTGGAGAACTTCTGGGAGACGGGAATCACAGGGCAATACGATGGCAGGAACCTCAGACAGACACACTGACAGCAAACCCAAGCACGTGTGCATGCGTGAGAACATAGCCTCAGAACCTGCAGGACTCTGCCCAGTCCATGTTACTGTTACAAACGGAGGTTCCCCATTGCAGTTTGTAGGTGTGTCCCAACATAAATGCTGAATTAGTAATAATAACCACTGTTACTTTTTGGGGGTGTGGGATTTGTTTCTGTTTGGAGCTCCGCCTCATAAGCTCCGCCTCATAAGAACTCTAAAAATGCCTTTCTTTTAAGCTGGCCAAAGCCGTTTCCCAGTATTGCTGTTTAGCCTAGCTTGCTTGATATAATAACCTCGCCTGCCTTTGAATTGATGCTTTCATGGGTTTATTGAAATGTTAGTAACTATAGATTTAATGTCAATGCTGCCAGTCCACGCATGGCCCTGTGAGTAGCCAGGATTAGGTTGCTCTACTTTAGTTAACAGCACATGAGTAGTTTAGTTAGGTGGTTAATGTTATTCTAAACATTCTGTAGGATTGGAATGTGAAAAGGGTAAGCCTGGCTGGCCCTAGTCATCTAATACTCAAAACATCTCCTATTTTTGCTCACAACCTTGGTGGCAATGCTCATTTTAATCGGCGGTGGGTTATTTGCAGAGTGCTGCTGGTTTAGAACTCGGGCACTCGCAGGACTCTTGAAGTCTCCCTTGGATCTGGCCTCCAGGCCAAAGCACAGGCTTGCTTCAGAGCACACTGGCATTTGTACGCGGGCTTGTGGTTCCCTCGTCAGTGAGATGGCATGTGACCTCTGGTCATTTCTTTAAGGAAAATTTGCTTTATTTAATGTTACTTCAAATTAAACTCTGTTTTGATTTGGAAATAGCCTACACTCTTTTCATGAGTATAACAACACAGAAATCGTTTCCTTGAGGAAATAGATGTAAATGAACAGTATCTTCTAGCCAAGTATCCTTTTCTCTAGCTCTTGGCAGGAGAAGTTGAATGTCTTATGCCATATAATTTAATGCTAACTTTTACATCTATGATTCATATCTGTGGTGGACATAGAGCTGTTTGGCCACTGTAGGCCTTCTTTTGTGGTGCTCTGCCATATATTAACGAGGGTGAACATATGACTGACTGTACTGCTGCATTCTCTAGTTGAAAATGACTTAGTCCAGAGAAGGGTAAGTGACCCACGCTGAGCCCAGCAGAGGCCTCCTGCGAACTGTTCTGTGTGGAGCTGCATATGAAGATGCATTGAGTCTGGGTCAGGGAGCTGGTAGGAGGTGAATCAGAGGGCAAGAAGATACCGATTCTGTTGGGAAAGAATAAAACCACTCAAAGACAAGAAGAGATGAGAGATGGGGAGGTAAAGAAAGGACAGGGCAAGAGGCATGAGTTAGTAGTTCCTAGTCACTGACCAGCTAAGAGTTGTCTTAATTCCTTTTGGCTCAGCTCTCTGAGCTTCTCAGATCTCAGGAGCCACTTAACTCCTTCTTTTTAGAGTCGGTTCACATTGGTGTTTGAATTGCTCCTTATACTGAAAGGAGCCTGTTCAATATCGAACACACATTTCTTTAGGACAGTAACGTGAAAGGTATTGTACCGAAGCTGCTGTATCTCATGGCCACACTGTTGTCTGAGTGTAAACTCAATTTGAAAGTAAGAATCAGAATTAATGAAGAACAACTGAAACACGTCTTTGTTTGCCAGCAAGTGCATTACATTAGTAAGTGATACCAAAGGGCTAAACAAAAAAATGCAGTAATTACAGTTATTGTCACAACAAGTTTGACTGAAGATGAACATTTTGAATACAAAGTACATAAAATGAACATTAAGCTTAAACCAAAGACATTGATTAAAGAAATAGAAAAATAAATCTGCCTGGCCCCAAAAGTAAATGAGGTCAGCCCATTGTAAGATTGAATATAGAAGAAGAAAAAAGCAGCTTAGACCAATTTTAATGGAAACAAAGGATTGTTGGTGAGTGATGATTTGCCGCAAAGAAGAAAAAGTACCCTGGAGTTTATTTTACTCTCAATAATAAATGCTTAAGGACATTTACTAATAGTATCTAGGGATTCCAGTGAGCAAGACACAAAGGGGAAGCCGCATTCCCTACTTGGGGGTAGATCATGAAATCACTTACAGCAGCGGTCCCCAACCTCTTTGGCACCTGTGACCAGTTTCATGGAAGACAATTTTTCCACAGACCAGGGTGGGGTGGATGGTTTCAAGATGCTTCAAGCACGTTATATTCAAGCTCACCTCTTGCTGTGTGGCCTGGTTCCTAACAGGCCAGGAACCATGCCAGTCCATGTCCCGGGGATTGGGGAGCCCTGACCTGGAAGACTTTTCAAGTGACACCTGCTATTCTCCCTTTCTGGAGCTGCTTATCTGCTCTTCTAGAGAGTTTTCTCTTTTTCCCCACACCAAAGCCCACGCTCAGCTGAGAATCTCAATAAAGAAACAATAGGTATTGATGGGAATGTATAATGTTTCTCAGATGTATAGAATTTTAATAAAGGCTATTGAGTGATTTATATGAAAACCAAAGCACATATAATGAGAACAAAGACAGGATGGCTCCATTATTTATTTAAAAAAACTATAAGTATGACGAAAAGAAATAACTACCCATGAAAGAACCAAGAAGTAATCGAAGGAAAGTGGACAACGCCAATGAGAATCTGTGATGCACTCTGGGGGGTGTATCTGTCATCTCATTAAGTCATCATAAAAATATTACGAGTTAGGTATAGTAGGTCCTCACATAGCACTGTTATAACGTTGATGTGATGCTATAGGACGTTAACTCTTGTTTGTGTCAGCCTGCGGTAAAACCAGTTTCGTTCTGTGTTATTGTGCTTAAAGTCACAGAACCCATCTACCACATTAAGTGTGACATTACTGTATTCTTATATGTATTTAACAGATAAAACAGCTCTTCTTTCAGTGTCATTAATCTTACATTTAAGGGTGTTTCTAGTGGGTCCAGTACAGCAAAATAAAATAAAATACTTTTGAAATTTAGTTTTAGATCTTGGAAATTATAATAAAATGAGTTTTCCTTTCTTTACTTTGCATTTTCTACATGAGTAATGGCATCGATGTTGAAATTCTGTTATTGGACATCAAAAAACTTATTCATAAACCTTCTTATTAATTTATTATTGTTATTCTATTTAGCTGTCCCAATTTTCCCCCTTTGCCCTCCTCTGCTCAGCCCACTTCCTGCTCCCACAGTCAGTCCCCACACCATTAAATCTAACATGAAGAATTGTAAAAAATATGGGATACTACAGCTGTAAAAATTTATCATTCAAATCAACTGCAAACATAAAGGGAAGTGATTTTGATGGAACATTAATGTATTAAGACCCCCAAGTCTTGTTATTTTCTAAAATCAAATATGACTACCATTGAAGAGTTGTAAGATACAGGGTGGAGAAAAATCAGATTTACAGTTGTTTGTATGGAAAATAGTACAATAATTAATAAATAATAACGTAAAAATAAACTCTGTTTTATGTACTCACAACTGTAAACCTAATTTTGCCCCACCCTGTATTTTCAAATGGTGATAATTTTCTGTTATTTTACTTTCAATATTTTTAATTTGTATACTTTATACAGAATGATTTAATGTCTGTTATAATTGCTACTATTGAGAAATAATAATCTAACTGTTCAAATGTCTTACTGGAGAATGAGGTGACTTTTTCTAATTCTTCTAAACAGGGATCAGCAAAGTGTAGTCTGTGGGCCAAATTCATGACCTGCTTCCTGTTTCTGTATGATGCCTGCAAGCTAAGAGTGGTTTTAAAATTTTTATTAAGACGTTTTATTTATTAACTTGAGAGAGAGAGAAAGAGAGACATCAGTTTGTTGTTCCACTTACTTATGCATTCATTGGTTGCTTCTTGTATATGCCCTGACCAAGAATTGAACCTGTAACCTTAGTATATTGGGGCTATACTCTAACTGACCTAGTTGTCTTGGCTAGGGCTGGTTTTAGCATTTTTAAATGGTTGGGGAAAAATCTAAACAAGAATAATACTATTTCATGACACATAGAAATGATTTAAATTTCAAAGTTCAGTGCCCATCAATAAAGTTTTGTTGGGACATGCACACACATACAAAGACAGATAAAGCAGATTTAGAGGAGTAATTGCTCAAAATCGTACACTTGTTTCATATTAGAAGCTGGACTCAAAATTGCTCTTGTTTGTTCCCAAGCCAATGGACATTCTGATCCTCCATGAAGGAGTAACAAATAGGTATCGATTGCCCACATATGAGGTCTGTCCAGAAAGTATCCCACCATGCATTATGAAAAAGAGCCATTTATTGAAGAAGATACTAGATACAAGAAACATTGTACATAGAACAATGACACCTCAGTCCCCTTCAAAGTAGGCACCTTGGGACCTCACATAGTTCTCCCAGCATCTCTTCCACTGTTCAAAACACTCTGCAAAATCCTTTGTTGGAATTGCCGTCAGTTGCCCCCGTGTGTGTTCCTGAATCTTATTGAGAGTTTGAAATGTCTTCCCTTGCAAATGTGATTTTAGTTTTGGGAAAGTCAGAAGCCTGTACACATTCAACCTTCTCAGGTGTCCTGCTTGTTGCAGGCTTTCCAGAACGTGGATCACTTTCAACAGATTCTCGACCATCTTTGAAGCATTTGTGCCACACTTTCATTTGCACTGCACTCACTGCATCATCCCTGAAAGTCTTCTGAATCATCCAAATAGTTTCCATGGAGGAGTGTTCAAGCGCAACTCAAAATGTGATGCAGACTCATTGCTCTACTTGCTCAGTCATTTTGAATGTGACAGCCACACAATACCCGGGCTCACTCAACAGTGTCTACTGTCCCCACTGACTAGAACAGTGAAGTTGTCACTGTTCAAGCATGTGCATTCTAGTCCTCTCTTCTTGGCTGCCAGGTGACCTCAATGTCACCCCAACCATTCTCATTAGATTAACAATGGCCGGACTTTTTCCCAACAGACTTGGTATGGAAAGGACTGGTGGGGGACGTCCAATATAGAAAATTTACAACATAGCTCAAGTGTTTTACCAGAAACGGATACAATATGCCTGTAATAGAAAGAAACTTATAACATAGTTCAAGTGTTTTCAACAGAAATGAAGACAATGTGTTTGACATGGAATCAAATAATATCAGCTAATGTTTATAACTCCTTGGATGGGTAATATAAAGGAAATTATTGAGGAATACTTCCTGGAGAAGTAAGGAAAAATATCAAATCACGTTAGAATATGTAGCAACTGCACAAAATGGTTTAATATATTTATATGACCTCTTGCGTGCCATTTCAAAGTGTGATTGGTAAGACAAGTGAAGGGATTTTGTGAGGATTATCTTTTGAAGACGTAGAACATCCTTAGGCTTCCTTGCTACATCCTAAGGTATGGATAAAAGAAGGAATAGAATTGTGTCTCTTAAAAAGCTTTAGTATTGAGTATAATTTTCTGCATAAAGCATCATGGCCAATCTTAATCTCATGGGCCAGACTGAATCATTAAAGGAGAAACCCACATCTGACTTTAGAGTCGTGAGCTGGGGCTCAGCTCTTCACTGGCTGAACGACTTCGGCAAAGTTACAGTATCTGTACTGTCATTGGTAAAATAAGAAAGTTTTGCTAAGTCATATCTAACTTTGTTTAGAAACTCTACTATTTTGTGAGTCTAAAATGTTGGTAATATTTTCAGGTCAGATTAAACTTCTTCATTAAGTCACAAAGTCTGTAAGAGATTAATGATTTTAAATACTTGATGTATTATGGTTAAGTATATTGGACTTTCAGTTATGATAACAATACAACTAAAAGAGCTTCTACTTCTCTATCTCAATTTCAGATACTTCTGTTCCATCATTAAATATTGGAAATCTCCATGGTTCTTTTCCTAGATACTATGCTTTTCTCATTTTATACATTCTCCCTGGAATATCTCACCTGTGGACATGTGTGGTACGCAGAAGTCCAAGATGGACCCTAAGATTCCCACATCTCCTGGTATATACATGCCTTACCCCTTAGCACAGGTAGGACTTGTGGACAAGGTGGGAGGATTTCACTCCTATAATTAATTTATATTAAATGAGAAGGTTAAAGGACTTTGCAGATAATTTAGGTCCCTAATAAGTTGACTTTTATATATCAAAAGGGATAATATCCTGGTTAGGCCTGACTAAATTAGGTGAGCTCTTTAAAAGAGGGTAAAGATTCAAATTGAGAGAGATTCAAAATGAGGGCGATTGGAAGCTCTCTTGTGGACCTTGTAGAAGCAAACCGTCATGTTCTGGAGAGGGTCACATAACAGGCAATGGTGGGTGGCCTGTAGGAGCTGAGGGTCTCAGTCCTATGATTGCAATAGCAAACTAACTCCTGCCAACAACCAGTGAATTTAGAAGAGGACCCTGAAATTCAAATTAGATCACAGTCCTGGATGGCACTTTGCAGCCTTATGAAATCCTGAGCAGGGGACCCAGTTTATCCCTGCCTAAACTCCTGACTCATGGAAATTGACATAATAGATGGTCATTGTTTTAAGCTGCTAAATTGTGGTAATTTGTGATGCAGTGATAGAAAATTAATACAACATGACTTTAATTATCACCAGATGACTCATACATTTATCTCCAGCAAGACCTTCTCTTGCATATCCAACTGTACATTTTACATTTTCTCTTGGCTGTCTCAAAGGTACTTCAATTTCATTGTGCTGAACACCAGATTCATGTTCATTACTCTCAAGCCAAGTTCAGTGAATAGTATTTATCATCCATCAAGTTGGGAAGCAAACAACCTGGGAATCATTTCTGATACCTATTTCAGCTTATCGCTTACAGATAATCTATCAAAAATTCTAATTCTTTTCCCTTCTTTGTGGCAAGTGCTTCAGTCTGGTTCACTCAGCATTTACTTCATCCCCCTTCAGTATGCCTCTCCTGTACTTTCAAGGGTAAAAACTACAGGGAAAATTTACTTTTCTTTGTAGCTAAGGTTTCCCATGAGACTGAGGTTCTTTGTGAATTTTGTAGGAAAGGTGGTGTGAGCAACGAGAGTTGGCAGCCACATATGAGGAGCTCACAGCATCCAGCAAGCCGAGTTGTGGAGGTGATTGGTTCTTCTGGGGCAGCTAAGGCGATGCTTGTAGTGTCTGGTCCTCAGCATACTGGGGGCCATAAGGTTTCCATTACAGCAGTTAGTCTTCTGTGGTTGTTTTCTTTGCTGCATTGTTTCTGGCTGGGGAGCATTCCAGCTTGGAGCTCTGACCCTTCTAACATTTTTGTAAAAAGATACCTTGAGACTTGTATCTGTTTTTTACTTACACTAGTTTATACGTGGATGGATATATATTTAAAGAGTCACCTAATCTATCTTTTTTCTCCATCTCCACCATCTCTATTACCACCATCCTATTACAAGTTGTCATTTATCTATGGCATTGACTCTAGCAATAGTCTCTTGGCTTTTGACATTTGTACCCACCACACCCCCTCACAACTCATCATAATCCACTCTCTACTCTTCAACCTGAATAATCTTTTTAACATATAATCCTATCCCACTTAAAACATTCCATAGCTCCCCATTGCTCTTATAGATAAGGACCAAAATCTTCCCTTGCCTGCAAAGCGCGGCCCCCCACTGAACTCTCTATCCTAATCTTCAGCTAGAAACTGTTAGTGTTTTGTAGATACTGTGCACCTGACCACCATGAATCTTTGCACCCCGATTTCTTCTTTAAGGAAGGCTATTTCTTCTCAACTTTTCCTAATTAACATTACTCTGTGACCTCTAGATCTAAACTGATTTTGTACTTCCCCAAGGAAGTTTTTGCTGACCTCCCTGCCTTGGTCAACTATCTCATGTGCTTTCTTATGCCATCTGCCTGTAGGGATTCTAGTTTGCAAAGTTGCAATTTTGCATTGTGTCATCATTTCATTATTAACTACCTTTTCCACTATTGGCAGTGTCTAACCTGTGGTCTGCGGGCTGCATACAGCCCAGGATGGCCATGAATGCTGCCCAACATAAAATTGGGAATTTACTGAAAATGTTATAGGATATTTTTGTGATTATGTGTTGCAATGTATTTAATGTAGAGCCTGATACAACTCTTCTTCTTCCAGTGTGGTGCAGAAATACCAAAAGTTTGGGCACCCCTGTGATACGGTCAATACCATGTGATCAGGAACTTTTTGTTTTTATTCACATTATATTCCTTCCACCTAGGAGAGGGTTTGGTACTTAGTAGTTACTTAATAAAATATTTCTTGAATAATGAATGAGTGAAGCATTTATACTGTTCTAGGTATTATTCTAAGAGATTTATACTCAGTCTATCCTTACAAAAATATTTTGAGGCATGTAGGATTATTCCATCAGTTAGGATAAGCTAGGTGATGCTGTGGTAACAGATTACCCCTTGAAGCTGGTGGTGCAAGATGACCTCAACCAAGATTTATTTCTTGTTTTTGTGTCATGTACAATTATAGTTAGAAGGTGGCAGGCTTTATTATAATTACTTAGGGAATAAAGTCATATATCTCATCTTGACACATACCTCCCCAATTTTTGCATCAGAGCAGACAGGTGAAAGAGAATCATGTACCAGATTTTAAATGCTGCTGTCCAGAAGTAACACAGCTGGGCAAGCAAGTCGCCTGGCCAGGTCTAACAATAAGGGGCAGAGATGTGTCATACCAGGTAACTGGCAGGAAGAGAGTCAGAAGTATTAGTGATCAGATAGAATATTGATCCACCACATTTATTATGTCTATTTTATAGATGAGTAAACAGGTACAGAGAAAAGCAACTTGCTCAACTGTGGGGGAGCCAGGATTTGAATTTGGGCATTTAACCTGCCTTCCACCGCCCAGAGCTCTATGTTATTCTTCTTTGTCCACATTGGCACATGAACATTCCTAGGGATCCCAGGAACAAATGATTAACCATATTTCTGTCATTGCTTTGACTTCCAAAGGAGAGGAGGGAAGCCAGAGTTTTACCCCCTCGAGTAGTCTCCTTTGCTCCCTGTGCTTTTGGAAGCGCTCATTTCTACTCACCCTGAAATAACTGGACACTGTAGGTAAAGAATAATTTTGGTAAATATATGTAGCCAAGTGTTATCCTCGAACATAAACTTTACACAAATCTGATCATATTAAAAGTTTTTCTGATTGTTCCTCCATTGATTTATAAGAGTCTGTTATGTTTTTTATTTTTCAATCAGAGAAATGGTTCCCTGGATAATGCCACTTTGGACCATTGAATAAGTTTAAGAACATGATGAATAATTATATCTGTGGCTCTAAGTTTATTTGGGCTTTTATGAAAGTAAAATTCAAAGTTTGAAACTAGTGTTTATGTAATACATACTAGAATAAAGAAATAAAGTTGTTGTTTTTTTTTTTAACCATAGCACAAGAGAAAGAAGAGTGGAGACTTGGATATTTTTCTTATTAATCTGAATAATTAGTACTGGCTTTTGAGTAATATATAAAAGAAATTTGTAATTTCGATCCATGATTTATTTAGGATTTATTTTGTTAATTAGTAGAGAATGCTTTTTTCAAAATATACGATTTTAAGCAAAGATCTGTATAACACTTGCTCACCCCAATCTCAATTATTTAAGGATATGATTTGTTATTTATTCAATGAATATTTAGTAAGCATTCATATTTCACCAAAAGAGTCAGTTGCCTGATAGCAACATCTTTTATGCTCACATCAGAGTAATTTTTCTTCCTGTGATTACAAATATATATAAATTATAATCATTCCTACAAAGAAATATTTATCAAATGAAGTTTGTTCATTTGGAATGAACTTATAGGAATATTTGTAAGAATGCACATATAACAGTTGTTGAATAATGTACCTGAAACATATTTTCACTAGAGAGATAAAAAAGAATAAGGCTCAATAAGACACAACAATACTGAAGAAATTGTTCGAGTCTGTGAATTTGCTATCAGCATACTTTCTTTTAGTTCTGAATTCCTTATTTAAAAATGTGCATTTTTATTGAACCAAACTGTAAGACATTCATTTATTTATTTTTAAGTATTTGTCCTTAGGCAAGTGTTATCATAACTAGCAGAACCCCACAAAGGACTAATGTAGTTCTTCACTAATGGCTTATCCAGGCTTTAGTATTCACTTCATGGAAACAGTGAGACGTGCCAGTTTCCTTGGAGAGCCATGCGGGGAAGGATGCATTGCAGAGAGCAGGTTGCCTTTTCTCAGTGGCATTCTCAGTAACTTGGTAGTCCAGAACTCTAGGTATCAAAGGTCAGCTTAAGTCTCAGTTGAGTATACGAGTCTCCCAGTGAATTCAGCCAGAGTTATATGAGCATCTTGTCCAACAGGATTATTTTTCCTGTCTGCCATGGAGTCTGATTTTGACCATATTCACGTATCTCTGCAGAACATTTGGCTAGCTAACCATATGACAAAATGGCATTTAAAAAAAGCATGCTGTGTTAGAGATATTCAAGAGCAGCTAAATCTCATCTTCTCTAATATTAATAAAATAAAATACTCTTCTACCTTCTGAAATTAATACCGCAGAAGATGTTTACAATATGCTTCTTTTAGTTACCTTGCAGTGCTGGCTTCTCCTCTATTTAGTTTAGCCAAAGTCTTCTCTCTTTAACACTGTTTACAGAACAGCATATCTATCTTTTATCTCTCTTTGTCTCTGTCCCTCTAGTATATCTCCTTTCACATGACACTAAACTCTGCCAAGACCCCTTCAAAATGAGACCACTTCTCGTTAAGGGATCCTGGAGTACGTATGTGGAATGTAAAGACAACTGAGAACAAGGTAGCATGTCCTGTTGATACATACAAACCATAAACGGTACCTAAAAACTATAAAACACCAGAGCAGGGAGGAGGAAGGAGTAGAAGAAGAGGGTGGTGAGTTTTGCCATGCATGTGCTGTTTCTCACTTCTGGCCCGTTGGCCAATCTGCACTTAATTACCTGTTCCTGCTCTATTCCCCAGACAGCTAGCAGTGTGGCCGCTCTATTCCCCATTCCTTCTGTGAGGCCCAGCTCTGGGGCTGAGCAGACGCTTTGTGGACCAACTGTCTTGTGGACCAAAACAATGTATATGCCTGATGGGATTTTCTCTAAGTGGTCGGGATGCCAACTATGGTCTTGATCGCATAAAATGGCTTGTGATCTGAGGAAAGGAAGATGCTCATTAGGGGCCTGAGGAGCCAAACATTAGGACCAGATTGAACCAAGTCACTCTGCCAACACAAGCATTAAAAGAAGAGACCGTGTCAATAAATGCTCCCAAGATGAAGCTATAGAATGAGGCACTTATGGACAATTATAAACATTTTGCCCCGTGGTGACTCTCCTCTATCAAATCTACTCCAAGGCTGATAAGCTCTGCTTCTTTAGGCTTCATTAATTTCCCTGCAAATTTAAACAGCTGTCACTTGTGATCCTCCTCAGGTGCTCATGTGGGAGAGATTAGCCTGTGTTTATAAGCCAGTCTGTTCATTAAGCGCCTGCCCATGTGGAACCCCCTCCACAGGCCTGCAGATCGCCCACAGATAATTGGGGGCCCCGGCGAATTACACAGAGGCGCTGGGAGCGGCAAGAATGGTGTGGCCTTATTAATATCAGCTGGGGAGAGTGCACTGTTTTAACGATTTCCAATAAACCAAGGCAAGCCCTCAGAACTTCACGAGCATTCGGGCACCAACAGTTAAAGAGACTGTACAGGTTTGCATTTCCTGTGGTTACTATCAACTTGTTTCTCATTAACGTTTGGAAGTCTTGGTTTAACCCTTTGTGATGCAGTGATTCTTCCATTAAAAGTAGGTCTGGAGAAAAAAGTGCTTCTGGTAATTTTAATGCCTGCTAAATCTTCTGGTAAATTTAGTGGTTGTTATGGTAGAAAAAGATACTTCATTAAGATATGTGGCTATAAATGGAGGAGGCATGTTTTGCCAGTACTTTTAAAATTAAGATTCTCATGTTTTAATTAGTGTTCTCCAATTATATAAGCCTTTAATGAAATTTGGTATATTTCTGTATTCTTTGATGTTAATAAGTTTTTGCACACTATAAACAAGTGTTATAGTTTAACATTTTTAACAGGAGTTCAAAACTTACTGAAAATTCTTTGTTTGGAAGGCCTTTAAACAGATTGGACAATTTGTTTTATAGTCTCATGTGTATATGTATATATATGTGTATATATATATATACACACACACACATACATGAAAGATATAAGGAATATTTCAAAATAGATGACACACATATATATTTTGGTGAAAAAGTAGTATAAAAGTAAAAACATTTCTAAAGATCTTTTTCAAAATGCAGGATTTGCTACATTTTGAGGTACAAAGTGTTTCTTGATTTTTTTCCCTCCCTCATTCAGAATATTCTAAAAATTCTACTCCTTTCCAAAGTCCTATTTCTATAAAACTCATTCTACCATAAATACTGTATAGCTCAGAGGGCCGCACTGGACTCCCCTTCTTTGCTACCACACAGTCTGTGAACCATGGAGGAAGCGATCCCTTCGACAGTTGTCTCTGTAGCTTAACTCCGACTCCTTCTCTTACATCCCCGTGAAGGCGGGGGGTCTGGAATAATTATATTATACAGTTATATAAAGCAGTGTTTTCTTAAAGAATTTTTATGCTATTGAAAATCTACCTTTTCTGTTCCATCTTTCCTTTGATGGCTGACAAAAAAGTAGTTCTTTGTGTACTCTATTTAAACAAAATCTCATACTATAAGCTGAACCATGAGGGAGCATCACTATGTTTATCCAGCTCATAGCAAATCTACCATACTTCATGGGGTGATCTGGTGTTTGTTTTGCCCAATCTTCAGCAGTGCTTTCTGTGCACCTTGCAAATCTACTTGTTGATGAAGGAATCTGTATAGTTTGTTAGTATATTGATTTCTATAAATTATATTAGACATTTTTATTAGGAGGAAAAAGTATTTCCTAATGTGTGACTTTCACTACTAGTTAAAGAACCACAGAAGTGGCTCCTAAATATTTATCATTAAATTTAGTAAAATATTATAAATTACTGGCTTGAGAATAGCATGGCTTTAAACAAGGCTGAAAATGATTACATTATAGCTTGCGTGCTCACATTAAAACTATCTTGCTTCTTATAATCATAAGTCAATATTATAAGGTACAATATGCCTTTGATATAGGGTTCATTGATAAAAATTATGGCTCTTCATTGTCAAAAATTATAAAAGTAAATCCATATTTCAAATAGTGTTCTTGATTATTTTGGAGTTTTCAGACTGAGATTTTTTTATACATGACACACTGATTTTAAAATATATATGATGTGGCTAATTAAAAAGTTTGTACTAAGAGCTAAAACATTAATGTTACCATTTTTCTAGTTGTTGGCTTATGTTAAAATTGCCAGCAGTTTTCAGCCCATGGGTTAGTTGCAGAAACTTTTCATGTACTTGACATTTTGTAAAGAAATATTCTTTTACAACCTGAAAGTCGGTTAGTCTATTTCACTGGATCCACAAAAACTAGAACATAATAGATGCACTGGAAACAAGCACATGAGACAGTATGTTGCTGTCACCCCGTGACCTGTTTTGAAACAAACTCCTCCTCTCTGATTTCTGGACAACTTAATCATTGCCTGTGGCGAAGCTCTGACATGCAGACTAAGTGGGGGTATGGTGTTGACCCATGTAAGAAAGCTTAGTCATTTTTCTTGTGGCTTAGATTAAAAATAAAGTTCTAATATTTTCTGCAACACTATTACAGCATTGCTTTCATCAGTGCCACTCTGGGGCTACTCCTGGAGAGAGAGGAGCATTTTTGCCCCACATTCCTTGGTCGAGCCCTTGCTGTGGCCACCAGAGTCTTAGCAATGGGATGGGCAATGATATGACTTCAGTTCGTTGTTTTCTGCTTCGTGAGTTAACCTTGATCTTAGGAGATTAAAACATACAATCACAGTTAATTTTTCTGGTGATACTCCTTTTGCTATGTCCAGATAAAAAGGTAAATATTTAAAAACATTTATTATTGGCAGCTATACTAAATATAGTGGAATGCTGCATATTGCATGAATCTATTTGTGAGGGAGAAGCTTGATTTTTTTTTTTTAGATATCTAAAATGACCTGGACTCTCATAAAAAAGAGGAGATTCCAGGGAGCAAATGATGTCTGTGCTCTTTCATTTTGTTTACTCTAATTAACGGTGAATAGGAGAAAAACCTCTGTACTCATTGAAAGACTGCCTTTAAAATAAAACATGGCTTTTATAGAATTGCATGAAGCTTTGTTTTCTTTCTAGCTATTTTGCAAGAAAAGATCTGAGATTCTTCTTAATCTTTAAAAAGTTAAATTGAATTAGTAACTAGACCGTTTAATGTATTCAAAGAACAGAAGTAACTTCTTGGGCAGGCCCTTGTTCATCCTGATGGATGCATGGGTAAGGCAAGAAAGCGCTCGGAGAGAAAGTGCTCGGAGAGATGTTCTTGTATCCCATGGATTAGAAGGACATGACCAGATCTGTACTTGGAAATATTTCTCACTGAGATGCTCTTTCCAGATATGTGTTGTGGATTCTCACCTCAGTGCGATGCTTTGCGTCAGTGGGAATCAGAAATTATCAGAGCCCGAAACTAATAAACTTACAGTCAAAGCTAAAAAAGAAGCAAAATGTAGTGGATCCATCATTTATGTGAATTCTTCTTTTCTTGGAAAGATTCTAATACTTCCTGTAAGTAGGCATAACTCTAAGTGTCAAGTCATGCGGTGCTGGCAAAAATCCACATTGAATCTGTTTCATTTTTTCTTTCCATTTGTTTTTTGTTTGGATTCTCTTTTGATGACACTTATTGCTCCATAAAGTTTATGCTCTTTTTCTTTCTCTCATAATTGCTTTGTTCTCCATGCTTTTTGTTTCTGTGAAGGGAGAAGACAATGTGATGTGGGAAGGCAGTGAACAAAACATAGTTCTGAATATGGACAGGGCAGGATTGGCTTTAGCCACATTTTGGTTTGACTAACTCACACTGAGAAATTTATGTCCATGCATCAGTTTCTTCACTGTGAAGGGAGGTTCCACTACTTTGGATATAGGTTTGGCAGACTTAAAATACCAGGAACTTAAATTAATAGAAATATGTTTCTTATTTATATAAAATCTGGGCTGGTGCTGTGACTTGTGCTCTGGGAAGTCATCAGGGCTCCCTGAGATGTCAGAGACCCAGGTTCTTACCCTCTTATTATTCCAGAATTCCTAGAATTTTCTTGCCATTCACATGGTCTGAATGATATCAGTGCTGAATTCCAACTGTAGGAAGAGGGAACATAACCTGGAAATTATGCCCATCGCTTCTCACATTTCACTGGTTAAATTGATATCTGGCACACATAGCTGCAAAGGAGACTGGGAACTATATTTTGGATGGCCATATGCCTGGCTAAAGTTTGGGGGTTTCATTAGTCTAGAAGAAGGGGTAAATAGCTATTGGTGTTTAACCACCACTATCTACCAGAGGCAGGATTGACTTATACATTAGCCAGTAGGCACAGTACATAGTGCACACAATATATTTAGGAGTGAAAAAAAAATTGTTTTAATTTTCATTAAAATTAGAAGAAAAAAGTGACTATGATAATAATGGATATTTAATAATGGAATTCACCTGGTTTACATTTGCCTTTATTCCAATACAGACATAAAATATGTTTAATGTGTTCTTTTAGAGGAATTAGACCACAAAGGAAAACGTGGCTATGGCCCACAGAAGTTGTGATGTGACTGAGCCATAGGGATGATAAAACTTTCCATACAGTATTGTAGAGAAATTGCAGGATGAAGTAGATATTATGATTGCTTTTCCTTCATTGTGATTTGGCCTTCAGTCTTTATATTATCACTATTGTGTTGGTTGACTCTAAAGATACTAACTTCATCTCATTTTCTAGTGCACCTTTTCTTCCTTATACAGTCACATCGGTGTCTCTAGTGGGGAGACAGCTCACCTGTTCTGAGGATAATCAAGAGGTAACTTTTTCTCCGAATCTCTTAGCTACTGATTTTCCCTGTTAAAGGCAGTCCTTGACTTAAGACATTGACTGACTCTGGGATGCAATAGTTAAAAATTCAACACACAGTTTGAAAAAGTTTCAAAAAATGTGAAATATTTATCTACCTGGAAAGATAAACAAAAAAAAATGTTTGCAAAATTTTCACGGCAGGGTGGAATTTTTATTTACTGTTTTCATATTTATTTAATTTAAGAACTTGAATGATTTTTGATAACTGGGAACACACAATAAATACAGTTTTAGAATTCAAACATGTTAATTAGTGGTGACAATTCATTAGAATTTGTTGTATTTCTTTTTTAAAATATATTTTATTGATTATGCTATTATAGTTGTCCCATTTTTTTCTCTCCCTATTCCCCTCTGCCCTGCACCCACATCCCCACCCCAGCATTCCCCGACCTTAGTTCATGCCCATGGGTCATACATATAAGTTCTTTGGCTTCTCCATTTCCCATACTATTCTTAACCTCCCCCTGTCTATTTTGTACCTACCATTTATGCTTCTTATTTCCTGTATCTTTTCCTCTATTCTCCCCACTCCCTGCTGATAACCCTCCATATGATCTTCATTTCTGTGATTCTGTTCCTGTTCTAATTGTTTGCTTAGGTTTTTTTTTTTTAGGTTTGATTGTTGATAGTTGTGAATTTGTTGTCATTTTGCTGTTCATATTTTTGATCTTCTTTTTCTTAGATAAGTCCCTTTAACATTTCATATAATAAGGGCTTGGTGATGACGAGCTCCTTTAATTTGACCTTGTCTGGGAAACACTTTATCTGCCCTTCCATTCTAAATGATAGCTTTGCTAGATTGGGTAGTCTTAGAGGTATGTTCTTGCCTTTTATTAAATAAAATAAAGATCCAGATTGTCTCTTGACTGAGAACAGGCCCTAGATAAGGAATCATGAGGTGTTTGTGGAAGGAACCAAGAAGATAACCAGATTTGCAAGGATGGTCTGTATCACCCTTGCTCCATACTTTAAATAAAAACATTAACAGGCAATTCATTTGCTCTACCAAATAACACTGGGATATGTTTATATTAGTAATATATATTTTGTGACTGTCAATATTTTAAACTTTAAATTATGAATATATAGTTTAATCATATTAGTAGCATTTACAATGATAAGTTATTTTTGATTCATGCCTTCTTCAAAGACTGGGGTATAAATTTCACTCCATGTTATATATACATTAAGAGAACAAAAATATTATGGAGTAGAATGAAATTTTAATGTGAACTTTATTTATTTTTTAATATATATATATTTTATTGATTATGCCATTACAGTTCTCCCATTTCCCCCCTTCATTCCCCTCCACCCTGCACACCCCCTCCCACCCACACTCCCCCCCTTTAGTTCATGTCCATGTATCATAAGTTCTTTAGCTTCTACATTTCCCACACTACTCTTGCCCTCTCCCTGCCTATTTTCTCCCCACAATCTATGCTACTTATTCTCTGTACCTTCTCTCCACCCTTTCCTCCCACTCCCCTGTTGCTAACCTTCCACATGATCTCCATTTCTGTGGCTCTGCTCCTGTTTTAGGTGACCGCTTAGTCTGCTTTTGTTTTAGCTGTGGATGTTTATAACTGAGTTTGCTGTCCTTTTACTGTTCACATTTTTTCTTCTTTTTCTTAGATAAGTCCCTCTAACATTTCATATAATAAGGGCTTGGTAATGATGAACTCCTTGAACTTGATCTTATCTGAGAAGCACTTTATCTACCTTTCCATTCTATATGAAAGCTTTGCTGGATAGAGCAGTCTTGGATGTAGGTCCTGGCCTTTCATGACTTGGAATACTTCTTTCCAGCCCCTTCTTGCTGTAAGGTCTCTTTTGAGAAATCAGCTGACAGTCTGATGGGAACTCCTTTGTAGGTTACTGCCTCCTTATCTCTTGCTGCTTCTAGAATTCTCTCCTTCATTTTAATCTTGGCTAATGTAATTATGATGTGCCTTGGTGTGTTCCTTCTTGGATCCACCTTCTTTGGGACTCTCTGAGTTTCCAGGACTTCCTGGAAGTCTATTTCCTTTGCCAGAGTGGGGAAGTTCTCCTTTATTATTTGTTCAAATAAGTTGTCCACTT